>JASANV010001472.1:0-71532 GCA_030849715.1 Trypanosoma mega | reverse complement strand
GAGAATAACAAGGAAGAAGAACAAGAAAGGATAGTAAGGTGATAATTCAAAGAATTTCAAAGACATGAAGATGATCAGAGTGACAATGAATAAGAAAAAAACACTTAAGAGTTTCCACTGTGTAGAAGAATCCTGAAGAAGTATGAATTTTGGCGCTGTTGTTGTTTGTCTATTTCTTTTGCATTGTCATTTTTTTCTTTTTTTGTAAGGAGCCATTACAGTAAACGTAAATAAATTGTGCCGAAGAGGCTTTAGGAAAATGACGAAATGGGTAAAAAGTAAGCGATAAATAAATAAATACATATATATATATATATATATATATTATTATTATTATTATTATTATATTCTGCGTAATACTTATATATGTTTAGTATGCTTGTCTTCTGTGATAAGCTATACAGTTTGTCTTCTTTTTTTTTTCGTTGTTTCATAGTGGAGCAGTGTGGTGATCCAAGTACGCTAACGCAAGGCTATCTTTATATGACACTAAGCGAGGTTTCAGTGTGTTTTGCACTGCTATATGGTAATCATTGACCCAATTTGTTTCTTCCTCGGTGAGTAACGTCACGTCGATCATTTCACGACAGAGTGGCACCATTGTGAGTGCGTCAAACGTAAAGAAACCGGTTCCGCTGTACTTGGTAACAGCGGGTACGACCACCTCCAGGTTTTCAATTCGAATACCAAACGCACCGTCCTTGTAGTACCCGGGCTCATTTGACATGATCATTCCCTCCTCCACAGTTGCCTCTGTGGGGGTGGGGCGCGTTCCGATTCCCTGCGGTCCCTCATGCACGTTGAGAAAGGAACCCACCCCATGTCCGGTGCCGTGAGCGTAATTCAAGCCGCGCTGCCAGAGCGCCATGCGAGCGATGGCGTCGAGGCGGTGTCCGCTCGTTCCCGCTGGCCAAATGGCGCGGTGCAGCGCGATGTGGCCCTTGAGGACGAGTGTATAGGCCTCTCGCTCCGCCGGACGTGGGGTCTGGAAGCAAATGGTTCGGGTAACGTCTGTTGTGCCATCAAGGTACTGTGCGCCGCTGTCAACGAGGTACAATTGGTCCCGCACAATATGTGATGAACCCTTCTGCGGTGGGGCGTAGTGAATAATGGCCCCATTTGGTCCAACAGAGGAGATGGTTTGAAAACTCAACTGCACAAAGTGTTCCTCCTGCCGACGAAACGCCTCCAACTTTTCCGCCCCATCATATTCGCTGATTGTGGTGTCCCCACGCACCGAAACGGCGTCATGAAGCCACGCCAAGTACCGCGTGAGGGCAACCCCATCGCGCACATGACACTGACGAAACCCTTTCACCTCCACATCGTTTTTCCTCGCCTTGAGACGCTGCGCTGGGCCGCACTTGACACGCTGGACACGCATCTCACACTTCTGAATAACCTCAAAGAGTCTCTGACTTGTTTGGTTTTCATCCACAAGGAATGTCGTCTCCGCGGGAAGTCGTCCAATAAATGCCTCCAACTCCTCATAGGGATAGAGTTTCACGCGTGGCGAGAGGCCCTCCGCGGGAATTTTGGCAGCATCCACAAAGAGATGCACAACGGGGGAATCACAACAAATAATGGCGTACGCGTAGAAGACGGGATTGAATGGCACATCCGCCCCGCGAAGATTGGTGAGCCACGCAATCTCATCCAGTGCGGAGAGAAGCATGGCGTTACACTTCTGCTTCTCCATTTCAGTGTGGAGCTCCGTGAGCTTTTTCTCGCAACTCGCTCCGCAAAACTCCTCCGGTCGGGGAAATATCTTTGCGGCGGGTGCCGTCGAGCTTGGCATAAGCGGCCGCACGAGTTCGGGGACCGCGACGAGGCGCATCTCCCGTCCCCGCCGCTCCCACTCCGCGACGGTGGAGAGGTGGCTGTTCATCCCAACCGCGTTGGGGGCGCGGAGGTGGAGGCGGACCCATTCCTCCAACCGCGGCACGTCGGGGTGGCCATCCCGCATGAGTTCCCACTCCGGGTACATCGTCTGCGACGCCTCTAGCCAATAGCGGCCATCTGTCCAGAGAAGCGCCTTTTCCATCGTGATGAGACACGTCCCCGCGCTGCCCTTGAAGTTGGTGATGAAGGCACGGCACTTGTAGTCGTCCATAACGTACTCACTGTTGTGTGGGTCACTGGATGGCACAATGAGGGCATTGATGGAATGGTTTCGCATGGAATCGCGAAGAGAGGCAAGAATTCTTGCCCCAACAGACATCATCAAATATGTGTATATTCGTTGTCGTAAAAAACAACAAGTAAGCAATAGAAATAATAACAATAATAGGACTGCAACGCTAAAAAAAAAAAAAGGGATCCTTTAATCTAATGTAGAGGACTAAAAACAAAAAAAGAAGGCAATTATTAATCAACACAGAATAATTTCACAAACACAGGTATACATGTGTCAAGTTCAGTCAAGAAATCATTTTAATATTAAATCAATAAAAGATAAAAAAAAACGTGGTAAAAAAAAAAGCCGTATTACATGGGTGTTTGAATGGAACTCATGAAGATGGGCAAACAAACCTCCTCCTCTCAAACTGCGAAGAAAACACATCACCTATCAGTCTTATCAATAAATCCGGTTAATGCTCATCATGGCTAGTAGAATAAAAAGCTGCACCAAAGAATTCCCTTGTTTTCCTTTATTTTACTTTCTTCATTCTTTTAGTATGGGTCCCCTTTCCCATCCCAAAAAGCGACAACAGAGGTAGAAAAAATTGTGTAGAAAAATAAAATAAAAAAGAGAAATTTTGACTTTTCTCCCTTTTTTTTTTTTTTTTGGAGGGGGCAAGTATCTCCTCCACACATTGACAATAGCCCATCACAGACATACAAAAAAGAACACAATAAGACCGTCCCATGAAACACACACAGAAGAAGACATTATGCTTCATTGAACACAAGCCCCAAATTTTTTCCATATCATTCGATTAAAGCTCACAAAAGCTTATTTTACTTTGTTCTTTCTTTTAATATTAACCCTTACTTCTATTTTTCTTCTTGCTATTTTTGTTGTTGTGGATGGGGTGTTTTTGTGCGCTTACATGTATAACAAAATGTACCTTGTTTTTTTTTTTTCCTCTTTTTTTCTTTTTTTCTTTTTTCCCTCCTCATTTACTGTCTTGTTGTTTTCCTCCCTTTCCCCATTGCTGTGCACCTAAAGCTTTTCCACTGCCTGGAGCACAGTTGCCTCCACCTCCGCCTCCGTTGCTGTGTCGATGGTTTCCTTCAACATCGACAATGCCTTTGCCATCACGCGTTGCGCCGCCCGGCGTCCCCCCAAGAGTGTCACATCATCCATCGCAAACTCAAATCGAAGAGGTGTGGAGATGTAATTGAGTGTCTGTGCGCGTCCCTCGAGGATGACGTTGTAGCCCGCCTCGCTGAGTTGACGAACGGCGGCCGCCCCGAAGCGAATCACCTCTCCCTGTGTTTGTTGCGCCACAGTCGGCACGGCGGCGTTAATCTCCGGTGCCTTCAGCGCCGTGTTTTGGATCTCCGCCACACGAAGTGTGTCTTTGAGGATAATATCGAACTCCTCCCCCCGCACGCGCTTAAAGGCCACGCGTTGGGAGACATCGCGAAGTAAATCGGGGGTGAGGCGTTCCGTCGTGATCGGCGCGCCGCCCAATGCCTCGAGGCAGAGAAGTGTGTAACTGCGAAAGACGTTTCCATTACTCCACGTCACACAACGCGGGAGCTGTCGTTGGAGTTTATTCACCGTTGTGCCTTTTCCGGTGCCGGAGAGGCCTTGAATGACAATCACATTCCCCTCCTTGCTGGGAAGCTGTCGGAGAATCTCCTCCGTCACCTCCTGGGCGCTCTTTCCGGACACATCAATGCGATGCACCGCACTCGCATCGGCATCCCCGCTGAGAAGACCTTTGGATTTGGCGATGTCAATGCCAACCGCCAACTTCTCATCGTCCTCCTTATCGCGACGTATAATCGCCTTTCCCTCACTCGCGGCGAGGGTTTGGAAGGAGGGGTGTTGGCGTAAGAGGTTTAACACAGCCACACTGCAGACATCATCCTGTTGACGCAAAAGGGCAGCGGTGAGTTTCGACATGCAATAAAACCACAAAGTAACACTTTTTTCCAATGTGTGGGTGTATATTTTTATATAGTAAGATGTATAAAAATAAATATAAATATATATATCTATATATAGATATATATAAATGATTGTTTATCGAGTGCGGTGTTTGTGTAGCTTCGGGGAAAGCAAAGAAACGAAAAAAAAGAAAAAAAAGAAAAAAAAAAGAAAAAGCGTGCCGCGCAACGCGTTACTGCGAGCAACAAAAGAGAAAAAAGGTGTACAAAAAAAAAAAAAACAATCGGCACATAAACTTTTCGGCACAGCAAATTACTGCATTCGGCGAAAAGAAAGGGAAAAACAACGAAACGCATCAAAGTTGACATGAAGGAAAAAAAAAGCCGAAATATCAACGAAGGAAAGTATATGAGAGGGAATATCATCTCGTTTTTTCTTCTTTTTTTTTTTTCGCGCTTTCATATGGAGGATTCAAAACAAAAGAAAGAAACAAAATTTCCCACTAAAATGGTGAAATCAAACAGCATTCAGAGAAGAAGGAGAAAAAAAAAAAATTGGAGACAAGAATAAGAACGAAAATAATTCGTAAAACAAAAAAGACAAACAAAAGATGAACGAGAAAAATGTCAAAAAAACAAAAGTAAAGGAAACACAGACGGAAACTCTCAACAAACGAAAAAAAGTCTTCTCCCGAACAAATACAGAAGGAGACTATCATTCACACAGAGAAAAAAAATATATAACAACAAAGAAGAGCACAAATTGCAAACAAAAGAAAAAAAAATAGGAAAAGAGAAAAACGCTTTCAACGGGTGAAACACTTTAAGTTTCCGTTTTCCTCTTTTTTATTCCACACATTTATGTTTTTCAATCTCCAATTATCTTCGGTTTTTGCTCTCTTTTCTTTCCAACTCTTTTACGCACTCTTTTTGTGTGCAAACAGGCAATCAATCACTGTTTGACATGGCAGTTGCAATTGTATAACATCAAACATAGACAACAAGATCAGAGAAAACACCAGACTACCAAAGTAAATAATAATAATAATAATACAAGCGCAACAGCAAATAAATAAATGTGCACATTTATTATTTGTGTATTGTTATACCTTCAATATAATTCCTTTTGTTGTTGATGTTGTTACATTTTAGTATCGTACAAAAATTGTTTCTTCTTTTTGTTCCTTTCCTTCATGTTTGCAATTTGTCTTTTGTGACATTTCCTTTCCTTTTAGTACATCTTTTTTTGTTATTTGTTTGGTCTCAATTTTTCTTCTGACAGCCTTTTTTTTTTCCGCTTTATTCATCTTTTTTTTTTTTCTCTTTCGTGTAGTTTCTTGATGTATTGCGTACCTCGTTATCCTAAGCATCAAGCACCAATAACACAACAGTATGTCTCTCTAAATTAACATATATAAACAAACAAGTACACATTCATAAACAAAAACATATTTATGAATGTTGGTTTTCTTCTTCTGCCCCCCCCCCCCTCTCTCTCTCCCTTTCCTTTCTTCTTTTTCGTCTTCACCATTTTTTCTTTTTTTTCTTTTACTTCCTCCCATTTTCTCTTTAATATTCCTTTTCCTGTGTAAGCGTGTGGTTTCCTTTCCTTTCCTCTTTTTTTTTTCTTTTGCTATGCGTTCTGTCTTCAGTGAGATCAGCGTTTGTTTCATATCATCTTAATTGAATGTAATGATAAATGTTGTAAAAACAAAGCCATAAAATAAAAACACAAAAACGGTAAACCATATTCCACAGAGAGAGAGAGAGACGAATACGTTACATTTTCCCTCCTATTTTTTTTTCTTTTCTTTTTTTTTCTTTTCTTTTCTATCCTTTCCTTTTTGTTTTACTGCTGTCACTCTCCATAATTCCATTTACTCTTCCCCTCATTTCCTCCAACGAGAAAAAGTCCCCCCAAAAAAGAGAGACCCATAGGGAGAGAGAAAAAGAAAACAAGAGAGAGACAGAGAAGTCATGTTTTTTACAAAAGCGAGAAGGACAACAATATGTATGGGATGCTAAAAAAACAAAAAAAAAAGGGAAATATGCATCAAAGAAATAATCGCCAAAAAAGAAAAAAGGAATAGCAAGTACATAAAGAGAAAAAAAAAAAAAGAGAGAGAAAAATAGTGGATATAAAGGCAATAATAATCAGCACGAAGCACACATACAAAAAAAAAAAAAAACAGAAGGAAAATAATAAAAAAGTAAAAAAATAAAACAACACACTCACACAACCAAAACAAAGAAAAAAGAAGAAGACGAAGAAAGCAACAAACACAACGAAAAATAACTTATCGACTATATGTGTCACCACTAGACTGTAGCTGCTCTTGCTGCAGTTGCAAGATGGCGTTGTAGTTGTCGAGTACATCGTACACCACATTTGCCTCCGCCAAAGCCTCCAAGACCGGAATAAGACGACGCAACTCTTCATCGTTCACGTCCTCAAACCACGAGGTGATGGGAATCGCATTGCGTTGTTGGAAGAGATATGTTACAGGGCTGTTGTCGACAATGGCGACCTGATTCAAATCACGTCCTAACAAAGAGAGATCCTTCACGTATGCCCCATTCACCATACTGCAGTGTTCGCGGTAGAGTCGAAGGGGGCCGAGAATGCCCTCCGGATCGACGGCGTCCATTAACGGATTGCAATAAATCGACACAGAGGCGGTAAATATCACCACCTCAAAGAGCGGCGCAATGGCACGAATAAACTCATGCAGAAATGGTCGAAACGCGACATACACGGTGGTGTTGGCGTTATTCACCTGCACCTCAATCATCAGATCATACTGTTTGGGTTGGCAGGAGAGGGAGCTGTGCACGAGGGTTTCGTCGAGGTCGAGAATGAGTGTCTTCTTTGTGCGGTGTTGGGGCATTTGCGGCGGCAGCAGTGAGGGGTGGCGACGGGCGTCAATGGGAGAGGTGTTTTTCGGCTGTCCGCGAATACGCCGCGAGCGTTCCACCAAATCACTCGCATGTACCTTTGGTTTCACCCCAAACCCTCCCCCGCCGGGTCCGCTAGGGCTGCTACTGTTGTTCCTATTGCTGTTACTGTTACTGTTGTTGTTGTTGTTGTTGTTGCTATTGCCCTTGTTGACATTGTTGCTATTGTTGGCGTTGTTTGGGTTGCGGTTCGCTGTTGGGTCTTTGCCGGTGGATGGTCTAAGTGTGGCGGTGTCGTTTGGGTCGCGGTGTTGTCGCACTTGTGTGGTGAGGGCGCCGTTTACCTGTTGACAATGGCGCCCGTTGTTGGCGGCGACACTTTGGGGAGAGGCGACGGGCTGCTGCGGCTCCTCCTCGCGCGGTCGACTACTGTAGGTTTGCTTCGCAGCACTAATCTTGGCGGATATCTCGCGGAAAAAGGAGGTCGCATCGCCGCCTTGACTCATCTCGTGGGAAATTGTACAGACGGCGTTCCTAAACTACGCCAAACACACACACAAACACAAACACACGTAAAAACAGAGAGAATGCGAAACGTATAACGAAAAAAGGGAAAACAAGAGATAACAAAAAAAGAAAAGAAAAGAAAAGCGTTTTTTTTTTCTTTTCTTTTTTTGTATTCTTGTTGTTCCTGTTTTACCTCTTCGTTGTCTTTTTTTTATTTTAAATCTCGTATTCGTTCCTTCTCTCTTTTTTGGGTTTGTCGGTTCAACTTTTCTTTGGTTGATTGATCTTTTTGTCCGTTACTATGTGTAAGTAACGCAAAAAGATATTTGTATGTGTGTATGCGTGAGAAAAAAAAAAAAGAGAAATTGTGCTTCCAAGTATATATTGCAGTTAGCACCCTCTCCTTGTCCACTTGTTTCGCTTCAATTTCTTTTTGGTTTCTTTTTCTTTTCTCCTTTTTCCTTATCGTAATTTGTTAACTATTTTCCTCTAATTCTTTGTCTAATCCTCAAGGGCCTAAATAAATACAAGACGATAGTCACAACACTTTATATTCCTTTCTTTTTTCTTCTTCTTAGTGTAAGCGAAGATAAAAGTAATCCTTTAAATTCTTTTTTTTTTCTCCTTTCCTTAGATATTCTCTTTTGTCTTCTTCTTCTGCGATTTGTCACTCTCTAAGAAGGATGATCGGTGTGTTGCTTCGTGTTTGTGCTATAAATAAAGCGACAGCGTTTGTTGCTTATTTTTGTTTGTTTGTTTCTTTGCTTTCTTCTCTCTCTTCTCCCTCTCTCTCTCTCTTGTATGTGGCGACACCCTCCTTGTTAGTGTACACTTTCTCTTTTTGTTTGTTTGTATATTTTCTTTCGTATACGTACGTTTCTTACCCTTTTCTTTTGTTTGTGAATTCCCCAATTGGGATTCAATTTCTTCACTTCTTTTTTTTTTCTTTTTTGTTTCGATTAGTCTCTTTTTATGCGCACCGTCGTGTTTGTGGTGTGCGTATGAACGCTTTCCCTTTTCGTTTTTCTGTATAAATAGAAATACAGAAGCACTTCTTCTTCCTCTTCTTTATTTTCTTTTTCCCTTCTTTCCTATTTGTTTTTTTTTTTCTCCCTTTTCGTTGTCCCTTCGAACAAACCACACACTAATAATAAAAGGGAGAAAAGTAATAATAATAAAATAAAAAAAAAACACCAAAAATAGAAATGAAGCGCTCAGAAAAATACACTCAGAGAATATTTCTCTGTTAAAGTTCTGTTGTGAATTCTACGACGTCTTTCCTTTGAACCGTTAATTCCTTCACGCGTTGTGTGTTTTTGTTGTTTATGCATCAAATAGAATGTGAAGAGAGGAGTAGAAAAAAAAAAAAACGATACAAAAAGAAAAAGGAGAAACGCACATATTTTCGAATATGACACAAACAGGAAAAGAATGACAATTATTTTTTATTTTTTTTGAAATATGTAAAAACACAATTTATACAAAAATACACCAAAACAAATACATATATATATATATATATATATATTCATTTCTTTTGCCTTTTGGTCCAATCTCTTCCTTGCTCGACTAAACGATAGGAAAAGAAAAAAAGAGCACACAAACACACACAGCAACAACAACAACAAACAAAAAAACACACAAATATGTTTTCTTCTCCATTCACTTTATTCTACAAAAGTTGCGCAACGATACAAACTTTCCTTTTTCAAAAAACAAAACCAAAACCAAAACCAACCAAAACGAAACAACCATTAGGGAATAAACACGTGTTCGCCCGTGTCGTGATCGAGCAGAATCTGTGTGCGCGTGTCCGTCTGCCTCCGCAGTTCATAGCGCGCAACAAAACAGCGCCACTCCGCGAATGTCAAAACGACCACCGCCTCCCATTCCCGCTGCCCGCTGCGCACCTCAAACCGCATCTCCATTCCCCGCACTGCAGACATCTCCTTTTCCCCCTTTCCCCCCTTTTCCTCCTTTTCCCCCTTTTCCTCCGCGCGCAGTACGCGTTGGTGCGTGAGGGTGACGTCCGCAAAACGCGACACCGCGCAAACCGCCGCCACGTGTTCGGCGAGCGCCGCCGCGTCGCTCCGCTCCCTCAGCGCGGGCGCCATCATCTCGACCGCCTCCGCCGGGGAGCGGAGGAGTTTCCACACAAACCGCTCCGCAAACGGCACAAAGTCCTCCGCCCGCGCAAACGCCAAGACGTCCAACGGGGGCGACCCGTCCGGCGGCTCCAAACGAAATCCCGTGACGCGAAACCCGTCGCCGCCCGCCGTTTGGTGCGCCGCCCACCGCAGCCGACAGCGCACGCGCGCGGCGGACGCGAAGTCGACGAGCGCGACGAGACTGCGGTCGGCGCCGGCCCCGCGCACCAACACCGTCTCGGGGGGAATGCAACGCACTCGTCCAAAGCGCGCGCACACGGCACGCGCCACCGCGCGCACCACCCCGCGCTCCGCGTGGGGGCCGAGAAGGTCGGGATGGAAAAGCCGAATGAGCGGCGCGTCAAAGCCGGCCGTGGCGCCGGAGGTGAGGAGGTCAAGGAAACGCACCAAAGGCGCCATCGCCGCCGCCGAGACGGGGCGCGGACGGCGGAAGAAGTGGTAATGCGACGCGTAAAGGAGGAGGAGAAGCCACGGAACCACAACGCTGACGAGGAGAGGGCTCACATCGAGGGAATCGGGTGTAAACCAAAACATGGGAAATGGTCAGCGCACGCTGTCAAGGGCGCGGAATGGGAAGTTCAATACGCGTGGGTTGGGTTGGGTTGGGCGTTCGCTTCTTCCGTACCTTCGTTCGTGTGTTTGGGTCCGTTATGCGTCGTTATCATGAGGCGTAAACGTACACCACAACAACAAAAATAGCAAAAAACATACACAGAAGGATAAAAACGTAAAGGAAAAAGAGAAGAAGAAAAAGAAAGAGAGAAAAAAAAATGAGATAAAAATTTGTACACATCGTTTTATACATGATACAACTATTTATTTAAAGTGTCATTAATAGTTTAAAACAAAAAATCATCTCCATTTCTCTTCTGGGCTCATTCTTACGGGTGTGTCAAGAAGAACGGATCCACAAAGAAAGCAAAGCAAAGCAAAAAAAAAAAAAACTCACTCTTACAAACTGTTGCTTTACTCGGGCAGTGCGGGCGGATCTCCGGCTCGGGCGAAACCGCCTGGTAATCCTCTCGCTGCGCACTTGTTTTGAGACCGCTGCCGTCCCTCCACCCGGGCCTGAGCTTTGCCGTCAAACACCGAGGCCGCGGAACGCTCGCCGCAGAAGGAACCCCATTGAATCCCTCCTTTCGTTGAGGCGATGTGTGTTTTTGGGGGACGCACGGCCCAGCGACTGAGGAGGTACAAAGTCCTCCGCATCGTCACTGCGCGGCACACTATAAATACGGAAAAAAACTTGGAAAGGTAAAACATAACGAATAAAATGAAAAAAAAAAAAAATGCGATAAAGAGAAGAAAGAAAGGGGGAAAAAAAAAGGATTTGACAAACATAATACACGAAAGAAACAAAAGAAAAAACGACATGGGAAGGGAGGCGCATAACGAATGGCACGGTATACTGCAATTCATCATCACACACAAAAAAAAAAACAGTCAAACTATAAAATTGTATTAATAATAACTGTGAAACACACACTGCAGAGGTCAATTTCCTCTCCTGGCATTGAGTTCCCTTTCTGTATTGATTATTCTCCTTCAACGTCCTCCCTTTAGCTTTTTCTTGTGCTGTAAAGCCTCAGAGTTCCCACAAGTGATGCCTTCATTTCATTTCATACCCCCTCTTCCTTGACGACGACTGCTGCGGATACTTTACGTACGAGTAACAAGAAGCACACACACACACACACACACACACACACACACACAACCAAAAAAAAAAAAAAGCAAAAAAAAAAACAACAGATATTTTAAATTTGTGCTCGTTAGCAGAGTTGGCGCATGGCTTCCTGGAAGTCCTCTGGCATTGGTGCGACGAGTGTCATCCCCTCGGCGGTGGTTGGGTGCACGATAGTGATGGCCGCCGCGTGCAGCGCGACGCGTCCCATGACGGGCGAGGCGCACGCCGCCCCCCCGTGCTCCACGTCCTGCACAACGGGCAGCCCCGCCGCGGCGAGGTGGCGCCGCACCTGATGCTTCTTCCCCTGCGCAATGCGACACTCCACGAGCGCGACGCGCGCTCTTGGAAAGACGCGACAGACGCGGTACGTCGTGGCGATGCGCCGCTCCATCGGGTCGGTGAGGCGACCGGCGCGCGGGATGCGGCTGAGGTCCGGCTCGAGCGCGACGCAAAGGGCGGTGTACACTTTGCCCCCCTCCCCGTGCGCGGCGGCGGTGGCGAACTGGTGCCGCAGCCCGTCCGCCGCCGCCGCCGTCTTGGCCATCACGAGGCAGCCGCTCGTCTCCGTGTCGAGGCGGTGCACTTGGCCAAAGCGCGGCGCGCGGGAGAGGGCGGCGGACCACTTTGGGTTCGCCATCGCCAGAGAGACGACGTCCGTCGCGTGCGGGTCGCCCAGCTGGGTGCCGCTCAGCGCGTGTCGGGAGGTCGCCAGGCACGGGGGTTTGCTGAGCACGAGGATGTCGTCGTCCTCAAAGATGACCGGCAGCGGAGGGGCCGGCCGCGACCTCTGCGCGGCGGCGACGCACTCATGGCACCGCGGAAGGCGCACCGCCACGCACACCCCGTCGCGCCAAGCGGACGTGGACGCGCACACGGAATCGGGGAAGTGCTGAATGAGTGTGCGCCAAAAGGCACAGTGCGGCGCCAACCCAACGAGGGCCTCCGCGAGTGTGAGGCCGGAGGTCGGCCGCGGCATGACGAAGCGGAGGACCTCCGGCATCTCCCCGTCCCCATGGCACTCCCCGCACTCCTCGAGAAAGTGCGGAAAGCTCGCATCCGTCACCTCCACCTCCCCACGCGCGAGGAGGTCGGCGTAGTGCGAGAGCATGCGGTTGTCGACGAGGGTGCGCTTCACGTCCCGCAGCACCCACGCGTGGGCACGACGCCGCGCCGTCTCGTCTTGGGACTGCTCAGCCGTAGACGTGGGTGTGTTTGGTGTGTGTGGTGTGTGTGGTGTGGATTCTATTGGTCCGAGTTGCCCCTTCAGCCACGCCCGCTCCAGGTGGCTGAGACAGCCATGGCTGAGGCTCTCCACCGTCACCCGACGCGGCTCCAATCGACGCCGTCGCACCAACTCCAGCGCGGCGGCGGCCCGCTCCGACGGATTCGTGCCGTGCGACAGCAGCGGCTCGGCCCAACGCCAAATGGCGGCCGCATCCGTCGGGAACACGGCGCCGGGGTCAATGTTGAAGCGGCACGCCGTGCGCAGCCCCTCCCGCAGCGCGTCCGCGTCCGCCGCCGGCCGCTCCAACGCCCGGCGGAGGCGAATGGCGAGTTGCGTCGCGCAGCTCTCCGGGGCGGCGGCGGCCTCGTCCCGCGCCGCAAACGCCTCCAGAAACGCCGCGCCCGCGGCCGGCCGGTCGAGACGCACACGTTGCGCCAACGCGGCGGCCGCGCGGCGCCCCAACGGGGGGAAATCGAGCGGAGCGGCGAGCGCCAACGCGGCGGCGGGCTGAGCGGACGCCAACGCCTCCACCGCCCCGCGGTAGCGCGCCGCCTCCTCGCGCCGGCCGTGGCGCAGCGAATCGACAAGCGACTCGACGAGCGGCGGGCGGCGCGCCATCAGACGGCCCGCGGCGTGCGCGAGGAGGCGGCGGTGGCGGCGCGACAACTCCGCGGCGGCGGCCGACACCGCGCACCGCACCCAAAGCGTCGGGCGCGGCGTCAGGGGGGCGGTCGCGTCCAAACGGTCCGTGGCCTCCTCCACGCGCGCCAAAGCGTCGGGCGCCGGCAGCTCCGACACGAGGCGGAGGAGCGCGCCAGGGTGCAGCACATCCACGGCGGCGGAGGCGCCATGCGCGTCCTGTAGTGTGACGGGAACAAAACAGGTGGACACGTCATGCGGGAAAACACGCTGCTCAAGCGCACGGAGATCGCCGAGGGAGACGCGATGCACAAGTCCACGAAGTTGATTCATACCCCTCAAAAATGACAATAATAATAATAATAAAACAACAATAGCCATAGCCAAAGAGAAAAAAGAAAAGGTACATAAAACGGGAAACAAAATGATAAAATGAGGAGTCATCCAAAACACACACAAAAAAGGCATTCATAAAGATACCTATACAAATATACATTGAAAATATTTTTGTAACATGAAAACACAAAGATGCGATTAGAAAAATAGTTAATCTCCTTTTCTTTCCTTTTCTCTTTTTCTGTGTGTGTCTGTGAAAAAACAAAGAAAAGTGAATAACACACACACAGAACAGAAAAAAAAAAAAAAATCATCGCCCTCACATCTTCAAGGAGGAGTAGAAGTGTGTAAATATATAAGTATACTTTTACACTTGTATAAATAAATATAGGTGTATATGAAAGAAAGAAGAAGATTAGAGGGGGGAGCAGCAGCAGTAAGTGAAGATAAAGTGAAGGGCGGTTCACGTTCTGAGCTCCATAATTAAAACAAGAAGTGAAAAGGAGAAAAAAACAGAAAACAGGAGAAAAAATGGTTTACAAAAAAGGACTCAATGTTTCCTCATGCTTCTCTATAACTATTATCATCCTTGTTCTTTATGCACGACGCCATCTGTTTCACATGAATATATATATCCATATATATATATATATATATATTTGTATTATCCTTTTCATTCACTTATTCATTCACTTTATTTATTTTTTTTTGTTATAGTGAACCATACTTTAACTTTTCCTCTTTGGTTCTTTCCCCTTTCTCGTTTCCTCACTGTTTATGACGACGTGTTTCACTCTATAAAATCCGAAGATTGATTGAAATGCATTCAGGAAGTGCTGTGCACACAGACAAACAAACCAAAGAAAATCAGTGAAGATGGATATGGTACAAAAAAATAATAATAATAATCGAGTAAACGCCGCTTGATCTGTCGTATTTGGTCTAAATAGCAATGAAAACAAACAAAACAAAAAAAAGCACTTTCACTTGTACGTTTATTCACATACAAGTCATAACAGCACGAGTTTCTTTATGCTTTTGCTGACACTTTTGGCATTGCCCAAATTTTTAATTTCTTCTTCTTCTTCATTTTCAAATATAGTGGGCACACTTCTCTTCCATTCATTTATGATTCTCAACAACAGTCTTCAGAAATATGCTTTCCGATCGAGTATATATTGTCAGTTTGTGGATGTGTGCAGTTTTTACATCCCTCACTTTCTCCCCTCCCTTTTTTTTTGTTGTTGTTGTGCTTAATTTTTTTTTTTTTTTCACGCTCCATTTTTCTATCTTTTTTTGTTTTTCTTTTCTGAGTTCGTGTGTGTCCATCACACCTTTCATGTCTTTCACGTCTATTTTACACTATCACTTTGGGAATATTTAACGTGACACGACGACGCTATCCATGACAAGAATGTCTCACTCAGTCACTTTCCCCTATAATCTCGACTTCTCCATCGTTGTCCTCGTCCGATGTCGCGTCCCCGTTGTCGCTTGCCGCCTCGCTCCCATCCTCACCGGCGGAGGAGGAGGAGGAAGAGGAAGAGGATGAGAGTACACCACAGCAGCGCAGACAGGTGATGTAGTACACAGAGCGCCGCACATCCATTCCCTCCACCTCCATTCCCGCGTAGGTGCGGCGAATGTGCACAAACTGAGTTCGCCCCTCATCGAGGTCAAAGTACCGCGGGTCGAGGCAGTCAAAGCAAAACGCCAAAGGGCACTCTGTGCACATAAAAACGGCCCCATCCACGGCTTGTCCCTTTCCACATGCAGAGCAACTATGGCGCACACACGTCCACATACGCTGCGCGGTTGAACTAATCCCAAGCGGTCGCTCCCCCACACACTCCGCGTGGTACGCCTTTGGACACGTGCTGCAGTGATACAGCGGCATAAGTGGACGCATAATATCGCCGCAGCAAAAGCAATGGTGTGTCACCCCCACAACCGCACGTGGGGGGCGAACATCGGACTTGAGGGAGGCGGGAAGTCCATTCGCCTCCACGCGCATCAGATCCTCCACCATGGCCTCATCGGCGGCGGTGTGGGTGCCGTCCGCGCTCCAACTGTTGAGGACATCCGTGCAACTCGCGATGGAACTACTGAACAAGTGCCGAATGCGTTCCACGGAGAGTCCTCCACCACCTGTGCCCGCAGCTTCACTACGCCGCTTGCCCTCGCCGCCGTCCTCCCCCGCCCCGCCGTCGACAATGAAGTCCCCGAGTGAGGCTTTACGCAGCGCCACACTCAGAATGCGCTCCTCCACGGTGTTGCGGAGACAAAGTCGGTGCACGTGCACTGTTCGGGTTTGCCCAATGCGATGCGCGCGGTCGGCGGCCTGGCGATCAATCTGTGGATTAAAGTGCGCGTCAAAGAGGATAACCGTGTCTGCCCCTGTGAGGGTGACACCCACCCCACCCGCCGTTGTCGTGAGGAGAAAGGCAAAGCAGTCTGAGCCCGGCGCGTTGAAGCGAATCATGGAGAGCTCCCGCTCCACGCGCTGCGTCGTGCCGTCCAGTCGCTCGTGGCTGTAGCCGCGCAGCACGCAAAGCGCCTGCAGGAGATCCAGCACACTCGTAAAGTTCGAAAAGATGAGGCATCTGTGTCCAGCTGCCTTGAGCTCACGCAGGAGGCGATCGAGCTCCACCATTTTCGCACTTGGTGCCACAATGGAGGCTTCCTCCAGTGCGATACCAGCGGCCGCGAGGCGTGTCTGAAGGTCTGAGCTATTTGAGCCGCGTCCCTCAACCGCCACGAGGCGCAAGGCGAGGGGATGATTGCACACAATACGCTGATGCGTCAGTGTGACTTGCAGCCGCATCGCACTCCCGGTGTCCGTGTCGTCGTCGAGTGCCTGCAGCGTCATGCGCGCGAGGAGGAGTCGCTGCACGGCGGTCGCCTCCAACATCTGCGTCGGCGCATCCACACGGGGAGGAATCCCAAGCTCGAGGGATCCCTTGGTGCGGCGGAGCATGATTTGCTGCAAAAGCCGCGCGCAGTCCTCCGCGGCCTCCAGAGGATCCGCCTCCCCGCCGGCGTCGTACCGCGCGCAGTGGGACGGGTAGAGAAACCCCATAAGACTCCAAACCTCCCCCGCGTTGTTGTGCACCGGCGTTCCCGTCACGGCGAGGCGAAAGCAGGCGGTGAGGCGGCGGGCGGTGCATGTGATCATCGTGTTCTGCCCCTTCAGCACATGCGCCTCATCCACCACCGCGGCCACCCACGCCCGGTGGCGAAAGAAGCCGCGGTCCTGGTGGAGCAGCGATGGGGTCGTCACAAAGACACAGTGACGGTTCGCCCGACTTCCACGCAGCGCGGCGCGACTGCTGCGCTCGCCGTGATACTTCACCACGCGCAGGGACGGCGCCCAACGCGCCAACTCCCGCGTCCAGCCCGTCAGCGTGGAGAGGGGGGCAACAATGAGGTGCGGCCCATCAATCCCATGGTGCAGCTTGAGGGTGTGAAGAAAGGTGGCGATCTGCGCCGTCTTGCCGAGACCCATGTCATCCGCCAAGATGCACGACACCCCGCGGTGAAAGTGATCGAGCAGAAACCGCACCCCATCGAGTTGATACGAACGCAGCGCATAGCCTCCGGCGACCGCCGTGTTCTCCGCCGTCACATCGCCGGCGGGGTGAAACTGACACCGCAGAGATTTCTCCGAACGAATGCGGTCCAACGCACGATCACGAAAAAAGGGCTCAAAGAGCTCCAACAACGTGGCATTCTGCTGTAGCTCCCACCTGAACTGAGCCTCAAAACGCTCCGCTATGGCCTCTAAAACAGCATTAGACCCCGTGGCCCACGGCAAGTCGCGCAATCGCATGTCATCCTCTCGCAACTCCGCGTGGCGAGCGGCTCTCGAGGCGGACCCAGCCGTGTCCGGCGCCAACACGGGGGCGGAGGCGGAGGATGGAGGCGACGCGTGGGGAGGCGGCGGTCCGTGTAGACTACTGCTGCCACGCCCGTTCCCGCCGAGGAGAAGGCGAAGTTCCTCCTCCTCATCGTCCTCCTCTGCGCGGCGGAGACGCGCCTTCGTTGCCGTCACCGTTTCCACCGAGGCGGAGGCGATCTCACCCGAAAGAGAGGCCGCGGCGGGAAAGAGGGATTCACGGGCACCCTCCGCCGCGTTTGGGGAGGCAACAGTGGAAGCGATGGAGGTCGTCTTGAGAGAATGGGGTGAGTCCTCAACGACCTCAATGGATCGCGCACGCTTTACAGTGGGACGCGTGGGAGCGGGGCCGCGCTTCCCTAAAAACGTTGCAAAGTAGTTGTCGACGCTCATCTAAATTAACAGGCAAACCCCAAACAAAATAACAACAGAAATTCACAAACGACTTACCTTTCTCTCTTAAAACTTTGTTTTAGTTTAGAAAGGAAAAAAAAAAAATCAAACCAAAATATTTTTTTTTTAAAAGCAAATGTGGTTAGAAACAACAAATTACAAAAAGCCATCACGAATCCAAAGCTGAAAGACAAAAAGATAATAAATTAAGGAATTCATTTATAAAAAAAAAAGAAAGTCATATCATCTCTTTTGGTATATATATATATATATATATATATATATATGTATGTAAGTGACGAAAAAAAACACAAACAATAAAAGGAATTCAAAAAAAAAAAAAAGATACAGTAACAAAAAAGGAGTATTCATGATTTTTTTTAAAGCTCCCATAAGCGTCTGCAGAATGCAAAAACACGGAAAAGGAACAATGTAAGAAGCAGCGTACGTGTTTTCTTCTCTAAAAAAAAGGCAAGAAGTATTAACGTCGTAAAAAAAAAAAAGTGTGTGTGTGTGTGTGGGAGGGGGGGGGGGGGGGAAACAGCTAACATCTTCATTTTATGAGAGTGTTTAACTGCATCTGCGTTGGTCCACCTTTATTTTACTCATTTTATTCCCATTTATCTCTCCCTTCATTCTTCCATCATAGTTTCACCCTTAAAAACCTTCTTATTTTCATCTCGTCGCACTAAAATGGTTTCTAAACTGATTTGATTCACACCACCCAACAGCTATTACTTGCATTCATTTCGAAGGTGCAACATGAACGCTTCAAATTCCCCTCTCTTCTAGCTTTTTTTTTCTTTCTCAGCTTTTAGTATTACTTCAGCGTTTTTATTTTCCCTTTTAATTTCCTCTTAAGAAATTCTTTACTCCCATAAATCTGCACACACCCATATTTTACTCAACAATCAATGGTCTTTTTTTTTCTTTTTGCTGTTGCTGTTGTTTTTGTTGTTGATGTCTCGTCTATTTCATGATTACTGTCGGGCATTCAATTTTTGAGAACACACACGCAGACACAAACACAAACACACACACAAATAGATACATATATTTATATATACGTAGAGACATTCACTTCCCCATTTCCTTTCCCTCACATCATCCGCACTTTTCTTTTCTTTTCCTCCTTGCTAGTGCAACCTTTTACGTTTGTTTCTTCCTACCATCCAACGTCTTGACTAAGCTCCTCGCGCGTCGTGACACGACTGAGGATGACTGTAATATCATCCACCTTTCCTCCCTTTGCGTCCTTTGCGCCAAACTTTTGCAGCATGGATGTCCACGGTGTGTGGGCGGCTTGGTCGAGGGACACTTTATACGCGTCCTGCACTATGCGCTGTGCCACGCGTTGCGGGTCCACGTAGGCGACCTTTTCATCCGCAAAAAACGCGCTGAGAACGAATCCGAGAATGGGAATCCGCTCAATCACACTCCCCTCCACCGCCCCGATCCACCCGCCGTCGCTGGCGAGTTCGCTGTTAAAGCGGTTATCAAAGAGCCCGTCGGTGCCGACGATGACGACGTCGCCCTTCTGCACCTCCACCGTTTCCCGCGTGGCGTCGCTGACGCGGTCGGCAAACGCGCGCCCGCGCATTTCACGCGGCATTACCGCGAGCTGAAAGGGGGCGTTGAAGCCGTGCACCTTTTCGTGCACGCGGTGCCGAACGCGGCGGTCGCGCACGACGAGGAGACCGCTGTCCCCGACATTCGCCACGTCGAGCACGTGACGGCCGTCCCCCTCGCGGCGGAGCGCGGCCACACACGCCGTGCTGCTCCCCGCCCGCACCGACCCGTCGCGGAGGAGTTTGTCAAAGGCGGATTGAAGAATCGTCTCGGGGTTTAACTCCCCGCGGTGCGTCTCGGCGAAGAGCTTCGCGTTCTCCATGAGGGCGTTCGAGAAGAGAGAGGGGTCCACGCCGTGGTCGCGCCACCCCCCCACACCATCGGCGACGCCAATGACTTTGTACGTGTTGGACACAAAGAAACTGTCCTCGCCGCAGTCCAACTCCACAAAACTGGCGCGCTTTCGCCACGCCACGGATTGGCGCCGCTTGCGCTCCTCCACATCGCTACGATAGTTCTTCGCCGGCGATGGCTTGGCTTTACAGTACGCCCAGGACTGCAACACCAGCTCATTCGCGCCACGCTCACTCTCGGGGATCTCCTCCGGCGGAGTTCCCCAACTCATCGAGTCGATGTGTGGTGTTTGGGACGTCGTTTTGGTGCTCAGTAAACCGCCCATTCTCGCTCGTGCTGTCGCGTCTCGTCTTGTTTGTCTAACTCCGAGGTTGTCACAGAAGAAAATGCAAAAAGAAAAAAAGCGTGGCGCAAAAAGGGAAACGTTGCCAAAAAAAATTGAAGCACCAACAGTTGTAATAAAAAGATAAAACAGCAATAGTAGTAAATAACAATAATAATAATAATAAACTATCTTGAAATCGATACTACTCCGGAGAGGGAGGGGAGGGACAAATAAAGGTCAAAAGGAAGGAAAAAAAAGTTTTTTTTTATGGTTTACTTTTGAGGAAAAGTAGAAAAGTGTTACTGGAAATGAGGGATGCAGACACAGATAAGGTAAAAAAGCCATAGACAGGAAAAGCAAAGAGAGTATACGACAACAAGAAACAAAAAAAAGAAAAACAGCAAATATGCATAACTATAATACAATTAAAGAAAACTCCTTGAAAGGCAAATGACAATTTACACACACACCAAAAAAAAAAAGAAAAAAGAAACACTGAGTAGGGGACACAAGTGAGTAAAATGGCAAAAGACTTAAAAAAAAATAGACACTCTTTTTCTCTTTAGCTTACCTTTCATTATTGTTCTCCGCTTCCTCAATATACATCGCTTTATTTTTGCTTTGCTGTTCTACTTCCTTTTTCTTTTCTCGATGCACGTGCGCGGAATAATCGATTTTTTCTTCCTTTTTGGGAGTGCGGGCATTTGGTTTGTTTGTCTATTGTTCTTGTTTTTTTCGTTGTTGTTTTTTTCTTTTTGTTTTCTCTTTTGTTCCCTTCTTCCCAACAACGACTCTTTTGTTGTTGTTAGTGTTGTTGGTATTTCATGATTATGGATTAGCGCCAGAGAGGAAAGCTTCAATGATTCACACATGCCAAATAAACAAACAAACAAGCAAAAAAAAAAAAATCCCCCACTTCTTTTCCAAACTATCCATTACAACAATGTCACCAACCGTCCTCATCGGTCAGAATATCTTCCTCCGCAAATCCACATGACAAGAGAGCTGAACTGCAATCCGACACAAATGACTCGGGTCCACAAATAAACGCCAATGCTGGGCCATCGCCAAGGACTTCCTTAACAAAGTTTACCACATCCCCCTTATCTGGTCGTCGCCCGCAAACGAGCAAGGGTTGAAGTCCCTCCGCCACGTGTTCCATGGATTGTTGGGTCAAGAAGCAACGAAACGTATACGTAAACGGTTTTCCTCGTGTGTTATGCCACCGCACAAAGTCATCCATGCGTGCCACGGAGGACACCACCTTATCCGTGTGGAGGTGCGCCAATCGCAACCGCTGCGCGTTTCGCGCGAGTTGTCCCTCGAGGTGATACATAAGCGATGCGTGCGGGGCGGTGACGCCGATGCCCGCGGAGAGCACCAAAACCCGTCCGCCCATCGCCCGCAGTCGGTCCGTGTGGTGCGTGAGGGTAAAGGAGCCGCCCACGAGTTGCAGTGCGAGGCGCTGATGCAGCGCGTTCTCCGCGAGCCATGCGCTGCCGCCGCGGCTGTTCGGCGCCGCCTTGACGACGAGCGTGAAGAGGCTCTCCTCCTTTCCCACCGTGGCCACCGTCCAGCGCCGCACAATGGGCGGGGAGAGGGGGAGCTCGAGGTCCACATACTGCCCGGGCACAGGCGGCACGGGCAGCTCCCCCACGCGCAGACAAAAGAAGAATTCCTTCGTGTTGTCGCACACGTGTTCGACCCGCACACACTCCACCACGCGGCGCAACGGGTCGGCGCCAACGCGCGGTTTGAGACGGTTTAACGCACTTAAACCCGCCAAGACGTGTCCGCTCCGCAGCCCGCTGTGTATCCCAACCGCTCCGCCCCTCTCGCACAGCACAGGGGAGGACATGGACGGCTGCTGATTGGCGAGCGACATCTCCGCGTAGGTGTCGCTCTCCAACGGCGGGCCGCTCGTGTTGGGGGCGATGTACACCTCGCCCTGCTCGACAAACACGCGGTGGACGCGCTGCTTGCACCCCTTGGAGCGCACCACCTGCCCAGCCGTCTTGTCGGGAAGACCGGAGGGGGTCATTTGGAGGCCCCAATAAAGCCCTTCGCCCGTGTCTAGCGTGATGTGGTACTCGTGCCACGGACAAACCACACAGGGGCGGCCGTCCATGTCCTCAATGTCACCCTCCGAGAGGGGACCACCATGGTGATAACAGGCGTTGTCAAGCGCAAAGAATTCGCCCTTGTAGAAGAAAACGGCAATGTTGCGGTCGCCACACTTGATGAGTTGCCGACTCTTCTCTTTGAAGGACGACGCCGGACCCACATGCACGCGAGAAGCATTGTCTGTCATCTTTAAATTGCGACTTATTCCGAATTATACAAAAATACAAAAAAAGGAATCAAATATATATATATATATATATATAATTATCACACCGTGGGCAATACACCCGGTTTGCACTTGTGTCACTTTTGAAGACACCTTTGAGTAATGGAGAATACTACTAATCGCCTCACAAAGCGCAGCGTTCCTGTTTCTTGGCGTCATACAACAACAACAAAAAAAGGAAAACAATGCACAAAAAAAAAAAAGGAAGAGAAAAAAAAGAAAAGAAAAGGCACACAGAAAAGGCAAATTTCAAAAGGAAGGAAAAAAGAAAAGCATGCTAATTTTTTTGGCTTTTCTTAATTACCTGTGAAAATCAAAAGGTACAAAAGCAAAAAAAAAAAAAATCACCACAAATATATAAAAATAAAACCGAAAAAAAAAAAGACTAAGAAAAACAACAAAAAAAAAATCTTTTACTTTTTGACACAAGACTAAAGCAGCACTGCTAAAAAAAAAAGAAAAAAACGTCTGTGAAATCAAAGCATAAAGTAGGAAAATAACGACAACAATAAACAAAAGGCAAAAATATTTATCGTTCATCATTTCTTTACAGCTGTTTCTCTCAATAAGAATTCTTTCTTTGTTCTCCTTAATCCTTCGCTCTTGCTTATTTTTTCTGTCTCCTTGTTTTTTTTTTTTAACTTCTTCGTTTAATCCTTTATTCTGTCCTTTCTTTTTTTATATATATTTTTCCTTCTTTTCTTGTTTTGGTTCGTTTCGCATTAACGTTGATTTACCCTTTTAGGCTGCTTTGAGGGAGAATTTCTGCTTCTCCGCGCTCTCCACAACACGTTCGCGGTGCAATCCTTTGCGACGTCGTACGCGTTCAAGCAGTTGTTCCGCAATATTTTTCGCCGCCACCTCTGCCCCATGCTCCTCGATTTCTTCCTTTGTGGTTGGTGTAAAGTAAGGATCCGCATCCACGACACCCCAATGGCTCATTTGAAGCTGCGCGGTCGACGCCCCTTGCGTCACCACACGCAACTCATCCTGCAGACCAAACGCCTCCACCGCGGGGAGGTTGCAACGAATGTGAAAGAGGTCACTCCCCTCGTTTGGCACCTCCTCCACGATCTCCGCCCGCCGCCGGCTCAGTGCGCCGTATATCTTTCCCTGCGTGGCCCCCGAGGCGTACACTGTGCATTCGTACACCGGCTCCACCAGGCGGCGCGGGTGCAGCTCCATCGCCGCCCGACAAGCGTCGCGCACGCACGGCAACACCATTCCCCCTGTCAATCCGCTTGCGCTGTCAATGGTCAAGTCGGTGATCACAAACGCCACGTTGAAAAGTGGTTCCTGCGCCATGGGGCCGCTCTCCGCCGCGGCCTGGAATCCCGCCGTGATGGATTCGCGCCATGTCTGGAAGAGTTGAAGCTTCGCCGCCGCCTTCATATCATCGGCGTCAAAGTGGAGTAAAAGAATGGCACCGATAACGCCAAGCTTAGTTGGTCCATAGGCCACCACGCCATGCGTCATCTCGGCCCCCCATCGTCGGTTACTTGCCAAGGCCGTCTCCACCTGTCGTCGAACGTGTGCGTTGTTGCCGTGATTGCGTTTATCATCCTGAATGATCTCCAACACCTCCGATGGAAGACTGCGTGCGAAGAGGGTAATAGAAAAAGCCCCGTCGAGTGTACTCGCAGTGTGTAACTTGGGTCGCGCGTTGGCCCCACCACTTGCGATGGTCTCACGGAAGGAGACAATGGGTTCGGATGCGACAATCTCTACCCGTGCAAAGGTGTCAATGAGGTCCTTCAGACACCGCTCCGAGTGTACCTCGCCTGCTGTGCCAATGACATGCTCACCTGTGGGGAGAATACTCACCTCCACCTGTGGATCAACCTTGTAGAGCAAGCGCAAACCTTGCTCAAGCCGAAAAAGATTCTTCGGGTCACGTGGGAAAATGGAGAGTCGCACAATAGATGTGCTTGGTAACACCAGTGGTCTAAATGGTGGCACATTAGGAATAGTAGACAGTGTAGCATACTTTGTGATGGATGATGTGATTCCTCCAATACCGCACAAGGTGCCGCTACACGCCTCGGTCGCCTCCTCAAGGCCCGCTCCACGGAATAGGAAGACTTTACGCACAATAACTTCTACCGTTTTATCATCACTCTGAACATACACGGTATGACCAGGTCGTAGTCGTCCACTATATACGCGTGCGAAACCAACAAACGCATCCTCACTATTCTCCACCGTCCCCAAGGTTGTACCGACGAGAAACTGTGTATCAATCAATTTACACACATACACAATGCATGGAGCATTCGGGTCCGGGGAACAGGACATTAAGGCATCCTTTACATCACTGGATGCGTCATTCAGAGACGGGACAAGCGTGTGTAGTCGGCGTCGCTGCGCCACAACAGGGGAATCCAGCTGCTCGCATACACTACTCAACACGCACTTGGCGAGTGGAAGCCAGTACGATAAGAGTGACTTAAGCTTTCCACGTTGGTCCCGTCGTGGATTGTTCCAAACACGTTCTGGTATTCCCAACTTGGTGGACATTTTAAGTTGCATTTCCGTATCATTATCCTCCAAAAAGGCGCGATAAAGCTGCCACACAGGTTCCAACATAAGTTGTACCGCAAGAGGTTGCTGTCCTGTCTTCTTTGACGTGGTACTGACGGTTCGTGTTTTGGGATCAAGATAGAACTCTCCCCAGAGGAAAGACTGTAGGCTAGATAAACCAAGCTTACTCTCATAAATCTCTGCGAAAAATGGTGTACCAAAGGCCCACCCGTCATGACAGCTGCAGAAGAGCACATTGCCCTTCGTTGGGCAAAACCAAACATCATCACTTGGGTCATCTCGTTCTTGTCCAGTGATGCACTCATCTTCCTGAATTTTTATTTGATTCACAAAAGCCGCAAGAGTTGCATTACAGGATTCAATAATGGAACGCATGCGATAATACGCCTCTTCTGGAGTTAATTGCTGTATAGTAATGAGTAGATCTAATTTATTGAGTACAAGACACATGGAGAGTCCCTCACGGTATGCATGACGTAAAATACCGGTTGTTTGTTGCGTCACACCATCCACAACATCCACAATAACAATCGCCCCATCACACAAACGCATGGCCGTAGAGACCTCACACGAAAAGTCAATGTGACCAGGTGAGTCCACAAGGTTTAGTAAGTGTTCCTCCTCCTTATATGTGTGGCGCAAGGCGACGGAGCTCGCCTTCATGGTAATGCACCGCTCCTGTTCATCAGGGCGAGAGTCTAGTAGACGTACCTCACCAGCCAGCTGCGGCGAGAGAATGCCGTTGCTCGCGACAAGGTAATCACTGAGGGTTGTCTTGCCGTGGTCCACGTGCGCCACCATGCAGAAATTACGCGTCCGCTCTGGTCGCTCGCTCAGCCGCTGAAGGTACTCGGTCGTTTCAAGGCTCATTGACACCTGCTGTTACTTTCGCTGTGCTTCTCTTTCCTCTAGACGTGGTCCCTCTCTTTATTTCCTCCGTTTTTTTTTTTTTGTGGTTGTTCGTTCTTGCACCTCAAAAGGGGAAAGCTAAAAAAACAATAATAATAATAATAATAAAGGAAAACCTAATAATCACACTACCAAATATATAAAAGAATAGTTTTGATTACTAAATTCACCTCGGTTTGTTTTGCCTTTCACCCAAAAAGTATTTCTGAGGCCACTTCCTTTGTATGCCTTTTACGGACTTTTTATCTGTTCACCAAATGACAGTCTGTTCATGAAGAGATCATAAAAAAAAAAAAAAAAGAGAAGAAGAAACAACGCGAAAAAAAAAAACCCCAAAATTGAACAGTTCTTTTTTTCTTTTTTAAAGTTATGCTTAAAATTTCAACAGTGAAGAACATGGAAGAAACAACTCAATACAAAGACACACATATATACTCATGTGTGTACGCACCTGACTTCAGTTTTCTTCCACCCTCCTCGTCAAGTGACGAAAGAAAAAATTGCAGCAACTAGCCACTGCAAAATCATCCAATTTTTTCTTGTTTTTTTTTTTCTTTTCTTTAATGCGACAACTTCCTACTCCTACTATAATGTAGTGTGCTAAAAAAAAAAAGAAGAAATAAGTGCAAAAAGGTTCTTTTTTTTTTCTCCTTTGTTTTTCTTTCGAATAAACTACTAATTAGAACATCTCCGGCTTATTCTTCGGCAGCATGATCCAGTGACCATCAGGTCCGCGCAGACCACTGAATGACTTCTCCTTTGGCATCAGGAAGTACAAAAAGATAAAGGCGAAGAAATATCCCCACACCTGAAAGTACTTTTTGCGCGATTGGATTTCAATAAGTTCCGTGGAGGAGATATCCCAAGGTTTCTTTGTATGACGCTGATAATACTTCGGCTCCGGTGCCTGCAGCTTCTCAATGTTCACATCAATGGGTTGAAAGTACGTCCATGAGAGATACGTGTCGTAGATCGCCGTGTTTGGTTCATGAAACGGAGAAGACGAGCGAATACCGCGTTCGTTTAACGGAAATGCGTTTTGAATATCGCATGTGTTGTTGCACTCACCACCTGTAGAAAAGGTGGGACCGTTGCCAACCAATGCTTTGCGGGTCGCGGCCAACGCGCACACAGGAGTCTTCCGCATCATATTTTTTTTTTTTCTGTGGCTTTGCGTGATAAAGGAAACAACAAAAAAACAAATAAATAAAAAATAGATGAGAAGAGAAAGAAAAAAAAAAAACAGCATCAAACAAACCAAATGGTAATACATCTACTTATACAATTCATTTTTTTTTGTGGTGAATCAAACAAAGAGCCACAAACTGAAAGAGAAGGATGGCATACACACAAAACAACAAATATACGTAAAGAAAAAAAAAAAAAAACCTCCGCATTGCACAAGCTGCAAAGTGAAGATACACACTTAGGTAAATTACTCCAATCGACGCCTTTGGGCCCTTGGCTCCCCATCGCTTGCGCTACCCGACGCGTTGTCCTCACTCGCCGAACGATCGCTTTCCTCCTCTTGAGAAAGCGGCACTCGTGCGAGGGCGGTCGCTCGATCGAGAAGCTCCTCCAACCACTTCTCTGTGAGCTCCTCGGCACAGTTGGTGAAGGCCCCCTCGAGCTCCACCTCGTACGTCACCACACCCTTTGAGCTCACTTTCGTCATGTCGTATCGAAAGCGTCCGTCGCGGATGCATTGCCGTTCCTTTATTCGGGTGAAACCATGCGGTGGGGGCGAACGAGGCGGGGGCAGCGGTTGGGCGATTTCCGTTGAAACAGAAAACCGCAGTCCGTAGGGGGATGATGAGACAGCAAGGTCGCGAACAAACAGTCGACGTTTACGTACATGCTCAATACAACGGGAACTCTTGTCGTTTGTGGCGTATGTGTAGCGTGAGCCCTTACTTATTACATCACGTGTGGAGGATTGTGTTTGACAATTACTTTTACGTTTGCAGTATGCCAAAAGAAGGGCATAATCCGTAGGAGTTACAGAAGCCTCCACTGACGCATGCACAATACGTAGTGCAGGTGGTTTCTCCTCGTGTTGCACTGCATGATCGTCACTGGGCTCTGTCTTACCATTTTCTTGCTGTTTCAGTTTGATGTGACATAAACGCACTTCAACCTCGAGGCCCTCTGTTAAGCGGTGGGGTCGCAACAACTCAAAAAGCTCATGCGCCACCGACCGGCAGTCATCGCGGGAGTGCGAAATAGCCATTCTACAACGCTTTACAAAAACTAAAAAAAAAAAAAACAATAAGTTTGAACGACAAAAAAAAAAAAAAAAGCTATGCACAAGATGAAAAAAAGAAAAAATTAAAAAAACATGACTCTAAAGGTCAAGAATAATAGTAATAATCAAAAGAAGAAGAAGAAGAAAATATAAAACACAAAACACACACTTTATTTCCTTGTATGCTGTTCGTGGACCCCTCCATGAGAAGTTCACTCGTGTGTAGCCTCACCTTCATCTCACTCCGTTCTTGATCGCTTTCGGCGGAGCATGGGGCACTCGGCGCGTGTGTGTCCCGACTCATTGCAGTATCCGCAGTGCACGTAGGACGTGGCGTGTGCCGGTCCCCGTCGCGCTGCCGCCGTCCCCGAATGGTTCGCCGCTTCCCCCGTCGCGCGCTGCGCCTCGCGTTCGGCGCGCACCGCCTCCTCCCGCACGCGCTGTCGCTCCGCCGCGGACCGCTCCGACTCCGCCAACACGCACTCGACCTCCGCCGCCAGCGCGGCCGCCTCCGCGTGTTGGGGGTCCAACTCGAGGCATCGGGAGAGCGCGTGTTTGGCCTCGCGCGGCCGCCCCAACCCGTGCTGCGCGTGCGCCACACGAAAAAAGGCGCGGGCGTACATCGGCCGCACTTCCGCCGCCCGCAAAGCGTCCTCCAACGCGTCCGCGTGGCGCCCGGCCCGACTCCGCGCCGCGCTCCGATTGCACAGCAACGCCGCCAAGTCCGACGCCGCGCCGCACGAGGCGTGCAGCTCCAACGCCCGCCCAAAGTGACGAGCTGCGCAGAGGTATTCGCCATTCGCCATGGCCGCCTTGCCGTGCTCGAGGCTGCGCTGGTAGTGAAAGGCGTCCCGCGTTTCGCGCGTGGCGATGCCACCGCCCCCACGCATTAACGCCAACACCGCCTGACGCTGCGCCGCGTAGAGCGGATTGCTCGGGTCAAGGCGGTGCGCACGCTCGTAGTGCTGGGCGGCCTCCTCGTAGTGCTTCAGCCCATGATAGGCCGTCGCCGCGCGGCCATGGGCCTTACTGTTGCCATCGTCAAGCTCGAGTGCCTCGTTCGCAGCATGGAGGGCGTCACGGAACTGACACCGAGCCGCGTAACAGGCACTTACATTCGAGTACGCCCGAACACGCTGCACCACTGTGGCGTTGGGGTTTGTGGTAATGTGGGTGTAAACGTCAATGGCATCAATTTGATTGCCACTCTTCACCAATGCGGCAGCCTTGGAAAAATCATCTTCTAAATCATCCGCCATACCAGCCCTAGGCAGCCTCTAACTCTACAAGAAAGTTTCACATTCAACGAGCAAAAGCGTGAGGGTCGGAAAAAGGTAATTACAAAAAAAAAAAAAGATACATATATATAAAAAACAAAAGCAATAAACACGTGTAAAAAACTTCAAATGTCTAATCACGACAAAAGCATTCACACAAGAATAACACCAACAAAACAAAAAAAAGAACAAAAAGCAGTATGACATAAATAATTATTTATTTATATCTCCGCAACTAAATGAGAATAAGTGTCAATAACAAACAAATAAAAGAGGGGGAAATATATATGTATATATACACACGCATCAAAAAGAAAGGAGAATACAAAAAGGTAATTTGTGTTAGCAACGTCAATAACAAGAGTGTAAAAACAAAAATGTATATATATGTTCATACATTTTTTTTTTTATACCATCAAAAAAAAAAAAACGGAGAGAGAAAAACAAAGGGTGAGAAATGAACTTTTGTTTTTTATTTTCCCAGTTCTATTTTCTTCTTGCGTGCTTCTGTGAATGAGATCTAACCCTTAACCAGAAAATATATTGCAACGATAATGCCAACTAAAACGAAACAGCAAAAAAAATAAATTAGAATCATTGGCCGATCCATTTTCTTTATTGCCTCCTTTAATTTTGCATTTATTTTACCCATCTTACCATGCACCTTGTCTACTTTACCTTCTGTTTCCTCGAGCATCTGCTCTTGAACCTTTAATTCAAACGCAATAGACGTTGCATTCTCGTTCAGATTTCGCACTCCCATGTAGATGCGATCTAACGACATATCAATCTCCTCATTCTTTGTCTGTATATTAAGAAAAAAGTTGGCAAACTCCGGATCCTCATGAATATTATATGTATTTCTATCAACACATGGTGGGATATTCTCCCCCCCATTGCGTGTCACACTCTCTTTTACAGTTCGGTGGAGGTCTGTTGAGGCGATCAAATTGCCATCTCCGGTAAAGCTTAAATTTTTCCCTGTTGGAAGGCCCCCACCATACCGTTCCCGCACTAAATCAAGCGTCGCTCGAAAGTGTTGACTTAAAACATCAAAATCCTCGCGTCGTTTTTCACTCATGGCAAGATTCTTGGCGTTTTGCATCTCTATCTTTGTCTGTCGCTCCTCTCGACGAATGCTTTGACTAAGTTCGACACGCGCGGTGCGATTCGCGTCATCCGGCAACGCATCAAGCTGCGTCACAAGCTCCCGCACCCGGCGCATGCAGTCGGTGGCTCTAAACTGAGACAAATCATACGGCGTCATTCTTCTACGCGGTACTTCTCCATCGCGAAGAGGCAAATGAGGGGCTACCACCGTATCAACCTCACGTCGAACCAACGGTTCCATTAAGGAATACTAACAAAAAAATGTCAGAATTTTTACGACACTAAAAGCTCTCACACAGTTATCGATGTCCTCTGAAGGAAACTATAATGCGAAATGCCACAAAACATGCGCACATAAAGATATACACATATGCATACACACACGTACATTGTCGGAACAGGAGAAAGTAAATAAAATTAAAACAATAAAAAAATGAAACACAAAAGGAATAAAAAGTATATTTATAAATAATAAAAAAATAAAAAAGGTACACATTCAACACGAGAATGTACAATCAAGCACCTCGCACGCGGGAAAATAGTAGCAGTAATAAAAGTCAATAAATAGTAAATAATTGTAATACGCATTAGATTAGACGAGGTGGTCGGCTATCGTCATCTCAAGATGAAGAGAAGAAAAGTATCAAATGAAAATAAAGGGTTTGAAGCGAGTAATAACATTTTTTGAAAGTAGAATCATCATTGAGACTCAACAAACATAAAAAAAAAATTATCATTCTTGTCAAAATATATATTTCTATAAATATATATATATATATATATATATATAGGAGCTTCTATGTACCCCCTTTTTTGTGTGTCTTTCCTCACGCACCATTTGCCCTTAAAGTGTCGGATATCCTCCCCTCTCCTTTTTTTTTTCTTCCGTACATGGAAAGGGGAAAAAAAGGAACGGAGGAGGGAAAGAATATTTCCTACCTTTCTAACTCCCACATGATCCTTCTTTTTTTTTTCTCGACTTCCATTTTTTTTTTTTTTGGCTCGCGCCACTTTAAACAGAGTTATGGTATACGCACCATAACTCCTTCTGTTTGGCGGGTAAGAGGTTAATCATATCGGATGCCAGTCTCACCTCCTCCGCGGAGTCCTGGCCCATGGGGTTATTGGAGGCAAAGTCAACGGCACTCTGAAACATGGCGATACTTTTACCAATGCCATCATACTCCTCTCGTGGCCCCTGGTAGTAATATTTTGTCTGTAGTTGCGCCAAACGCATAAGTGCACGAAAAAAAGGCAGTCGTGAGTCTTGATCAAGAACATCGGGGATGATATTGGATTTCGGATCCTTCCATGTGTCGCAGAAACGTCTGTAATAAGATTGCGTCTTCGCAACAAGCTCATTCATACTCTTGTCTGAAAGTGACTTTTCACCATCTCTGGGTACTTGTTTTTGTTGAAGACGCAGATCAAGTATTTCTTCATGCATCGCTCCTAAATCAAACAAAAGTTGACGAATAAGTGTGGGATAGGCATTAAAGCTCAATTCGTTTGGAAACTTCTCGATCAATCCCACACGTCGCTGATGCATAGCAATAATACGGAAGCGGTCCTCCTCGAAATGCGCTAGCGCCACATAAAGGCGTCCAATATCCTTCTGTATATCAATGTGATCTGTACAACACCCATCATAGACGTAATACTTGAGAGCCTCGTTAAACCACTTGTTTGCCTCTTTAAAAGTTTCTCGAGCATCCTCAAAGGACTCAATAACCGGTAGAGGCTGTGGAGGCGGAATCTCCAGCGGAAAATCTATCCACCATCCTTCTAACTCATCGGGTAAAGGTCCTTTGGGAGCTTTACCTTCCCGAACTTCCGCGTAATGATGAAGCCGGTGTAAGTAAAACTTACCATAGGCCCACGCAACGATACCAAGCGTTTCCTCGTTGGGTTTGTCTTTAGGCATCATACACTCACCGGCTTGAAGACAATGTAACGCCTTACCGTAGTCATAATGGCTGCTGTAAAAGGCACTTAAATGAAGAGCGTTGGTTGCCCAGTCTTTTTTTGAGAACTCCAATTTGTTAAGAAGTTGATAAAACATAGTATGATGACAATATCGAGATGCCAGTGAAGTTTTTTGACAGGCTGTGTAAACCTGAGCTAAAAAGAAGAGAGTTGACGTAAAGGCCGCGTCCATCTCAAACCGTATCGTGTATGTTACAAGCTTCTCGGGAAGTATTTTAGCTGTATCAAGCTTACCGTCATCTAAAACAGGAATTTCTCTCATATCACAGGCACTAGAAAGAGATTGAAACCACTTGTTCCACTCTTTATACGCTTTTTCAGCGACATGAAGAACTTGTTTGGCATCATTGATGCGTAGCTCTGCGTCCCTGTTCGATAAATACAGACCCAGGGCATTGTGGACCCTCATAAACTCTGTAACAAAGGCAAATTCATGTGCCACATCTACATATGGGGTCTCATTTTTTAATATTTCCTCTAACGGATGGGCCTTAATGTCCTCGGAATTATCAAGAAGTTCTCGTTTCGCCCCCAAAATGGAAATTGTGTACGCTTTACGCAATTCGATAACCCCATCGGTCTCCTCATCCGTTTCTAATAGATTGACACCAATAAAGGTATAACATCGGCACAGCTGGCGCATTGCATCAAGTGATGGCGACTCTTTGTAGGCGTTTGTAACAGACTGACAAAGAGCCAACATTTGCTCTCTTGCCATGAATTTTGGCTCCAGTACGTTGTGCCGTGGTCCTTCTGTACTGCTCAGCGAAACAATCGCATCAAACGATGATGAAAAGGCACCTGAATCCATACTACACTCAGCTTCAACTTCACTTCGCTAAATGTTTCTTTTTATGTTGTTGTGTGTGTAAAGGGTTTCAAAAAAAAAAAGAAAAAAAAAATACAAAACAGTCTTACAAAAATGTACTTTATTTGCAGGATAATAAAAAGAAAGTATTCTTAACTAATATGACTGCATATATATATATATATATATATATATATATGCATTTTATGAAGGGCATAACAAATGTTGAGACAATAAAAAGAAGCATCGTCACGTTTACAAGAACGATTACCTTTTTTTGTATATATTGATCCCTTTTTTTCTTTTTTTATTGTAAATATATACTTTTACGATTTCCCGGGACAGCAAGCATCAGATAAAATCATCACCATCAAATGGAGTGTCGGCGGCACCACCTTTGTCTGTAATCTTATCAAGATTCAACATATCGTTCCCGTGATTATTGGCTTCAGATTCTTCCACGAGAGCTGCATCATCATTGTGTCGAACTACCTTTCCCTTTTTGCTCTTCTTGAGCCGTCTTTTAGCCTCCTCACTCGCTACATGTACTTTTGTGGCTTCCTCCGTCAATGTTTGCCGAGATTTAAACTCTTTAGCAAGGTCCTGGAAAAGCACAGCGAGAATGGCATTATAGTGGTCTGCATGTGCATGTTTAACGAGATGAGCCGCAATAGCTTCGCCCAGTTTCTCAGCTTCCTCAGAGGTCCCTGCAGCCATGTCAGCGATGAGGGATCCCGTGCCGCCAGAGGAGGACTTGCTCTCAACCAAGCTCAGCGCATCCGCCGCACTGCTTGCCTTCTCTTGCATGTCAAGAAGAGCGCGCGTGACGTCCGCCGCGAGAACCTCTTCTTCTTCCTCCTTCTTCACCTTAGCAGGTGCTTTAATTGCTTTTCGCAATTTTTGTTCCTCTACAAAAGCCTTTTGCTCAAGTAGTTCCTTTTCACGCTCCTCCTCCTCTGCCGCTTCCAACTCCCAGTCATCGGCGGCATCATTAAACTCATCATAGTCGTCGTAGTAATCGTCCATTATTCTTTTAAGAAAAAAAGTATGTGATTTCAAAAAGTCTGCACCTGCCTCAGCCGCACTAAGAAGCAAGGACAATAAGAAGTACACACACAAACAAAAACAAAAACAACACAAATAAAAGCAACAACAACACAAAAAAAAAAACATTAAAGTAGCAGAGCAACAAGATATCATTATTTTTGAGAAAAAACAAAAAATGCAATTGAAACCAATCCTCGCACGCACAAGCAAAGAAACAATACTACTAATTTAAAAATTTTTTTTTGAAAAGAGCACCTTTAATTTTCTTTCTCTTTCTCGTTTTTTTTTAATTGTTATCTCCTTCTTTTGGGTTTTTTTGAAAACTTTAAACATATACAAAAAAGGAATTTTGAGAGAATGGAAGCCATAGCAACTAGCTATTCACAAAAAGAAAAAGTATATGTATATATATGACCCTATAGGAGAATTGCATTGTTGCCTAATTTATGCTTCCACATCTCCTTTCCTTTCTTTTTTTTTCATTCGCTTCCTTTTTCTTTTTTTTGCATATGTTTATTTTGCCTTCCCCCTTTCTTTGCTATCCCTTGATGACAGTCGCCTTTTTTAAGCATTTTCTTTTCCCGTAGATAAAAAAAAGTCTCTAATGAACGTTCCGCAGGAAGAGAATTCAAGAATACAACGAGATCCTGTAGAATATGCTTGTAGTAGACAGGAAGAAAAGAAAACAAAAAAAATACGAAACTCGTCCGAGAGAATGTGCTCCTTAGAATTTCAATAATTCACTTTTCCTTTCATTCATTTTTTTTTTTCCTTCGTTTAGCAAACAACGGAAAGACTCCAGTGCTTACTATCTTACAAAGTGCCCACACGAAGCTGGTTCTGCAATGCAAGATGGGCTCCTTTCATTTTTTTCTTTGGTTTTTCTTTTAGTATTTTCGGAATGCTTTTTTTTCCCCCTTTTTCTTTTGTTTTAAAATGATCCTAAACACCCAATTCCCCTTTTGAAGAAAAGACTTCAGCTCATTTTCCCATTACAACATAAAAAGATTTTCTTTCTTCAAAAAAAAAAGAAGGATTAAGCTGATGCACGCTTTTTCATGATGGCCTCATTCATCAACTTACCAAGATCGGCTGGGGAGTGAGAAATAATCGCACCAGCAGTCTCAAGAGCCTCCATCTTACCCTTAGCTGTACCTTGTCCGCCAGACACCACAGCACCGGCATGACCCATTCGGCGACCAGGAGGGGCGGTGGCTCCACCAATAAAGCTCACGACGGGCTTCTTGATAGGATGGTTCTTGATAAACTCAGCAGCCTCTTCCTCAGCGGAACCACCAATTTCACCAATAAGAATAATACCCTCTGTATGGGGATCCTCAAGAAAAAGCTTTGCACAATCAATCATGTTAGTACCGTTGAATGGATCACCGCCAATACCCACACAAAGAGACTGACCAAGACCCACCGCCGTTGTTTGAGCAACAGCTTCGTACGTCAAGGTACCACTTCGGGAAACCACACCAATACATCCTTTTTTGTGAATATGACCAGGCATAATACCAATTTTGCACTCTTCTGGACGAATAATACCAGGGCAGTTAGGACCAATTAAGCGGGTTTTGTTCTGCGAAAGGAGCATCGATTTTACTCGAAGCATATCCCATTGAGGAATACCTTCTGTAATAACAACAACAAGGTTCATCTCGGCTTCAAGGGCCTCCTCAATCGCCGCAGCACAATGGGCAGCAGGAACATAAATAACGGTTGCATCAGCTCCAGTGGCCTTGACCGCCGCAGCCACTGAACCAAATACAGGCAAACCCAAGCATTCCGTACCAGCCTTATTGATGTTCACACCACCAACCATTTTGGTTCCATACTCAATGGCTTGCTTTGTGTGGAACATACCGTGCTTGCCAGTCATTCCTTGGCAAATAACTGTTGTATTAGCATTAATCCATTTTCGGGCAAGAGTGCGGGAGAACATTTTTTTTTGTATGTATTTTACCTTCTTTCTGTTTGATTGTATCTTGTTCAACCACGTAGAAAATGAGAGCAAAGAAAAAAATAATATAAAAAAATATACATGTACAATTTTCTGAAAAAGAATACTAATAAAATCGGTTGTTTTTTTTTTGTCAAAAGCTGAAAAGATTCCCTCCTTCCGAAAAAAAAAAAGATCTACAGAAACACGTAGTAAAATCTTCAGAATGTTTTTTAATCTTCCTTACAGCTCGATCTCTCTTTCCATCTAAAACATCCCTTGAAAACGAAAAAAAATTTGACAATAGAAACAGAATCAAGCATCGCAGATAACAAAAATAATAATAGCAATAATAAACAAGCAAAAAAAAAATTCCTTACTTTTCAGATTTATCAGACTCCTCGGTACGCACAGGCGGCATTGCAGGTGCATCAGGTGGCGGATTTAAAGCCATCTTCTGATGGGGAAATGGAGCCGGAAGTTTCACTTCTTTTTTATGAGCTAAAATAGCGGGCGTAGGAAGAGAGAGAGGTCCATTCACAGGTTTTGCCCGGTGGACCAGAGAATTTACAGTTCTAAGTTTATCGTTGCTCCTGCGGACAGAATCACAACACCCCTGAAGAAGATCTTCTCCACGAAATGGAATTTTCTCCTTCCTTCTCCTCGCCATATCACGATGATTGCCAGCAACTTTTGTGAAGGTGTCAGCTTGCGAAATAAACCAAAGACCTTCACTAGGATTTTTATCAAATACATTCATCGCAGCATGACTGAAAGCTAGCGCACGAAACACATCAACCTTAAGTAAGACTAAATTCAGCATACTTAAATACTCCTTTTCACTTGAAACAATATTTTTTTGAGCAATATCTCTGGCCTCTTCATAAAATTTAAAAACTTGATGTGACAGCTTTACATGAAGATCTTTATCCCCAGTTAGCTCCTTTTCCACTGCTTTAGTTGCACCAATTTCTTGTGCCTGTGCTATGGCTATCAGTTCAGAAAAATCCAAAAATGGAGGTGTAAGATCTATAGGTGGACGTATATCCGTAGTGCCAACATGAAAGTATTTTATATCCTGCGCAAGATCCTTTACTAAAGAAAAGTAACCGGCTGCTTGTAAAAGAAAGCGATAGGATTCCTTTTCCAACGCAGCAGCATTAGAAATAGACATCTGCCATCCCAGAAGATGTTCTGACAAGTTTAAAAGTAGTACGGCAATATTGAAATACATGCACTGTAAGTCATACCTGAAATCATCAAATGCAGCTCCCCTTTTCTCAGAGAAGGAAGAGCTCCAGTAGTAGAAATATCCATATGCGCAAACCGGGTACCGATCCAAAATGACGGCAAACTCACTAGCATATATATTCACAGCTTCAACAAGTTCATTTACTATTCTCTCACGTCCATCCGTAGATTTCCAGTCACCATCCATGTACTTCGTTCCTTTCTCAAACGCCTTTCTCACATCTTCCAATTTATTTGTGCACATCAAACGTTTTTCAGAAAGACTTTTTTTTACGTCCGAAGGTACAGACTTCAAGTCAACATCTGACCTTTCCTTAAGAGGAAGAAATTTTTTGAAGGATAGTACCACAAATCTGTAAGACATGTTATGAAATGTATTCTGAGAAAAATATAAAATACAAGCAAATAGACGTAGAGTAAGGAAAAAAGTGAGAGTGTGTGTGCGGTGGAAAAAAAAAAATAAAAAATAACTAAATAGTTTCCAAGATTACAAAAAAAAAAAGCGATAGAAAAGAGAAGAGAACATAATGTGTCAGAAGAAAGGATTAACCCATAAAAAGGCTTAAAGAAAAACAATTACCACGGTGGCAATACAAAAAAACAAAAAAGATATACAGTAAGAAACAAAAATTAAAACGGCACAACATCAAAGAGAAAAGAAAAAAGCGAATACACACACAAAAACAAAAAACGACTCTATATGTCTTCATCTAAAACAGCCAGACAATCCGTTAACAGTTTCCTCATTTCTATAGATGCATCGTGCTCCCCATTGCATTCGTCATTAACATTTCTTAAAACTGAATTGGGAATAATATGTGTCGAATTAGATCGCACCACATAGTTTGCATCATCTTGTGACTGTAATCGTCTATGTAGAACTTCTATGTCATCCATCTTTTCAAATAACTCAAGACGTGCCACTGTAAAAGCTGCGTCATTTTCTTGGTACAATTCAACCAGTTCTTTATTAGCAGAAAGCATCATATTATAACGGGTATCGGTCTCACATTCAAAAATAGCAGAGCGTGCCTTAACCTCCGAATGACAAAGAACATCGATTTTCAATTCAAACTCTGCTTCACCCACCTGTTGCCTTAGAATGTCGTTTGATGACTTTAATAAGCTCAATGTATTGGCCAAAGCATTCAGCTTAGATGTGCATATATTGAACCGTTTCACTAAAGTGCCCCACAATTTGTCAATACTAAGAAATCTCAAAATTGCTGCATTGGTAGCATCAGTGATTGCAGATTTAATAGGTTCAAAAAAAACATCTGGTTCAGTTTGCGTTTGAGAATGCGTACTAAAAGAATGTTTTTGAATACCACGACTCGAATGATTTACCGCACATTGAACAGCAATATCACTACCCGAAGTTCCTTGAGTACCTCTGCTACATTTTAACCGTTCCGTTTGGACTTCTTTCTCAAGAACAGGGAAAGAGCTATGGGGTTTACTTAAAAGTAAGTCCACATTTTGGTAAGTATCCTTTTTGGGAATTGAAATAGTACTAGGACAATTGCCTATAGAGGCAAGGATTTCATCTGCAAAAGCTAGTACATTTTCTGTCTCTGCTCTTATGCTCATTCCATCTCGTGTAAATACACCAGAAATATTTAAAAAAAATGGGGGGCAAAAAAAAAAAACCTTTAAAAAAAGGGGGAATGGAAAGAGAGAATAGCAACAACAGTAAGGACCTAGTCATAACAGAAGAAAAAAAAAAAAGTTGTACTCTTTTCGTTCAATACAAGTATAATCTTCTCGTTCAGCCCACCAGCGAAGAGAAGTCCTTATTAAAAGCTGGTTCCTTTCGTACCGCTGCAGTTGTTATTCACACGACTCTTTCTCTTCATTTAGAAAAAACTAGGATTCTTGCTTCATACCACTATAATTGTTTCGTCCAAAATATCCCTTTGGTCGTGCTTCGTAGCGTGGTGTCAAATTTGAACGAGGCTGCATACCCATCTCTTTGTACGGACTGCGAGAAAGATGCTCGGATGTTATCTCATCAATAGTCCAATCTTTTGGTCGTTCATCTTCCGTATGAAGAAGGTGATCATGATCTTCAATAGCGTCGATTTGAGAATGCTCTGTGATTTGATAGTCAGCTAATGTACTATCAGGATTCAACTCCTTTCCATCTATTGAAAGATTAAATGGAGAAGTACACAAATACGGAGATTGGTTCTCTATTTTTACCAGCTCTATAAGCTGTCCAATAGTGCTATCCTTTGGAGCCATAACTTGCACCACCTGAAGACGCTGCTCCCATCCTGTTGTAACCCAGGTTGATACTTTAAAACGAATTCGGATTGGTACTACATGTTGAACCTGTGGATCGTCTGTTACAGCCCTCCAGTAATGCCTATCTGTGTCCTGCAAAATACTCTCTAAACTACCTGCATAAAAACGTGTATCACCTGGTGTTGCGGCACGAATAGGTCCAGGATAAGTCCTTGATTCCTCCAGTCGAGATTGCGCTTCAAAGGCTTCTTGCGCATAACGATTGAACATATTCTCTCTTAGTAAAAGCAGAGGTGATGATCGCAAAAGTAGAATTTGAGAACTCCCCAGGAGCCCAACACGCTTCATCGTTATGTATTTACCTTTACCTATTTTGAATTGCAGTCCTCTCTTAACATAGGATGAAATGAATAATGAGAGTGAAAAAGATGTTCAAGAAAAAATGTTTGTTTTTTATTCTGATTGCACACAAAGCAGGCCCAAATGTAAATATATATATATATCTAAAAATACGAGAGAAGTTGCACTAAAAAGTACACCAATCATCAAAAAAAAAAGATCTTTTCCCCCTCCCCATTTGTCTTTTTCCTTAATCTATTACGAACTTTAAGAAAAAGGGATACACTTGGCATTCGTAATCACTAAACGAGACCAAGCAATTTCTCGAGAAACATCAAAGAAAAAAATTAAAGCTCCACAACCACCGGCAAAAAAGCAATAACACACACACGCAATACACATATGTATATATAGAGAGAGAGGCGAAAAAATTTACCTGCCTTAAAAAAAAAAAAAGATACGGGAGCAACTGGTGTCAGAAGCCGCCGGCCTTTATCAATGACGTGATGCGCGTCGTGCTTGCGAAAATTTTTACACAAATGCGATTATATTAAATATGCAGCGAAATTCACAGTCGAGGAAACGTGCTTTTATCCCGTAGCTGCGGGCAGTCCGGCGAATTTTTATTTATTTACCTTTGACTCTTTACTTGCAAAGATATCAATGTGTGAAGATAGCATCTGAGTAGAAAAGAGTGTGGCTTTTTCTTCTTTTTGGTATGCGGCTTCAGCCTCACACCTGTTTTCAGTGGGGTAGTAGCAAATCTACTGTTTTACAGTTTTTTACTGTTTTTATTGACGAATGACTCACTCGCTCACTGATAAAGTTCACCTCGCGGCGGTGGTCCAGCGAGCCATTCATCCCTGTTTTTTTTCTTTTGCCGCATTATGACAAAGAAAGCTATATAAAAAAGAGGATTGTGATGTATCTATTCGAACGCGAACAATGTGTCAATCGGTTATTTTCTAGAACTATCCGGAGGAAGGTGAGGTGATAGATAACCACAGATGTTGCTACTCTTGATGTTGTTCTGCTGAACGATGTGTCTTTCCGTTATTTAGTTTTTTTTCTGTCTTTTTTTAATGGCTCCACGCTTCACATAATATATATATATATATATATATACTCGCCTGTAATTCTGTCTGTATTTCCTTATTTCATTTGATTACTTTGTATCTATTTATTTTTTTCTGTTAGTATTTGTAGTTTCCTAAGTTTTTTTTTGTTTCTTGAGCATTGACATGACTAGCGGTGTGCATGAACTTTCTGTTTTTTTGTCGTCGGGATCCGAGCTCGTGGTTTTTGTTCCAAAAAATGAAAAGAGATGCTTTTCAAGCCTTAAAGTAGCCTCTACAGGTGCAGGTATGGAGCCCCGTGTGGATGTTATGGGTGCTCCTGTATTGGTTGACGTTTCCTATAATCTTATTCCTGGAATGGTGTTTTCTGTTTTTGCCTGGTCGAATGCGTCTATACGGATAGAAGGATCCAAACAGCTTGTTATGAATTGTTATCGATCAACTATACCGTCAGTAGTTCGTCCACTTGTGGAATATCATTGCTTAATTCACGATGCGCGTACTCATGCAGATAAAGGTTCTCGTTTTGGCCCTATGGTTGCTATTTGTGGACGGAATGATGCTGAGAAGCATCTCGTTGCAAGATCCCTTTGTAGTTATGCGGCAAGAACAGGTTGGTCTACTCAACTTGTTGATCTAGATTGTGGTGCGTCACAGCTTCTTGGGTCGCCTGGAACTATTTCTGCTGGGATTATAGAGTACCCACTAACATTGGACGAAGAATTAACCACAGGCCCACTCTCTGTTTCTTTTTTTACGGGATCTACAGATCATCAAGTGCGTAATTCCTCTGGTGAATTGACCATGTTTGCACCTTTTGTGCATTATAGTCGTCTCTTGATGTCACGTGTAACCGAAAGAATTGCGAAACATATTGGTGGTGTGATAGGCGCTAGTGGTGCTGTAGTTATTTTACCATATTTGCGTGAGAATAGTGGTATAGTTTTTTTAGAAGATTTTCTAAGAAGTTTTCATTTTTCTCATGTAATTTGTGTTGGTGATGATTTCGTTTTTGGTAATCTTCATGCTCGAATTTCAAAGAGTCGCAATTCTTCCGATGCACAGTTTGGCTCCATTCGTCTTGATAAAATTACAGAGTCTTTTTTTTGCTCTCCAACAGATTCAAATCCAGAACGCATTTCCACAAGATTGGAACGGTATTTTTTCGGAGGGGGTGCAGTGGATCTTCAACCTGCTGAACTTACAAAACCGTTTTCTAATATTGACATACTCATACTTAAAGATACGGATGGTCAAGTGATACTTCATAATGCAGAGCAGGAAGCATTGGAGGGAATTGTTGGCTGCGTTGGAGCATTATTTGAATTTTCAGCTACGCGAGACAAAGACATCCTTTCCCTTGCCCCATTTGCGCTGGCCAGGGTTCAGAGCATTGATGCAAATAGTGTGAGTTTATTGATTAGCACACACTCTGCTCTTGCGAGCGAAAAGTTGATTCTGGTTCTGGGAACGCTTCGATGGCTTACAACGTAAATTCGAGCGATATATATATATATATATATATGTTTCGACAATTTTAAAAAGTATTTACGGTTATTATTTCTTATTGTCCTATGTTCCTTTGTTTGTTTGTTTTTATCGCAGAAAGGGAGGGGAAGTCTGATAATTAAATGATTGTTTTTTGTTTTTGTTTATGCGTTTTTATCTGAGCTTTTTGTTGTTTTTCTTCCTTTCTGCTTCTTCCTTTTAATTTTTATTTCTGGCTATGGATAAGGAGCTAGTTTAAAAACAAGGCAAAAACCTTCTTCTTTACTCAATAAAGAAAAAGAGGGAAGGAAAAGGTGCATAGATGAATGTCGTCGTTTAGTGGAGAGTTACTAAGGTTGAGCACGTTCCGGGAAACTATAAAAGTGGAGTTGTCACAGCTTCTCTCTCGTGTTGGAAAAGGTAATCATGACTCGAAAATTCTCTTTATCGCCCCACACATTCTTTCTGCTTTTGATGCTCTTGGTATTTCAAAGGACCTTTTTACACAGGATTGTGGCGTGATTGGTGTAATACCTTTTGGAAAAGATGATGGAATGATTTTTGCAAATCACGCCGTGTATTTATTGAATCCGGATGTAGAAAATCTTCGTCCTCTTGTCATAAGTGTTTTGGCTTATGCGCAAAGGTACCCCAAATCGTTAATTCATGTTTTTTTTGTGCCACGAAAGCCTTTAATGGCAGAGCATGTTCTGGAGAATGAATTCAAGCTTTTGCAATCCTTACCTGAATTACAACTTGGTGAGTTTGATTTGGACTTGGTACCGTTTGATGATGATATTTGTTCCATGCAACAACCGCTCTCGTTTAAACATTTGTTTTCAGATGGAGATATTACTTTGCTGCAATGGACGGCTCGAATGTTGCTAAAGCTTCAAACATCGCGTTTTGGACCGATTCCACTTATACGAGGAAAGGGAAACAAAGCTACAAAAGTGATTAAGATGCTGAACCGAATGCAGATTGAGGTGGGGTCTGATTTTTTCACAGATCTCACTCCTCAAATTGACTCCTTGTTTATATTGGATCGTTCTATTGACTTACTGACGCCGATGGTTACCCAACTGACATATGAAGGGCTTATCGATGAGTTTTATGGTGTAGATTCCGGACATGTAACTCTTCCTTTTAGTTTGGGTGAAAGTTCAAAGGTTGCCTTGGGTCAACGTATATTGCTTAATAACAATGATCGAATGTTTAAGGAGGTACGTGATAAAAACTTCGCTACTGTTGGATCGGTGCTATACAATAAATCCATCTGGGTAAAGCAAAGTTATGAAAAACGAAAAGAAGTTCAGCAGTTGAAGGAGTTAAAAGAGTTTATGAAGGGGTTACCTGAAATGCAAGAATTACATCGCCTTATTGGTGTTCATACTGCAATAGCTACAGAAATTGGGAAAAAGGCGCAAAGCATGGAGTTTCGTCAACGTGTTATGATAGAGCAGAGTATCATTCAGCAAATTAATGATCGAGAGGTTTTAGATTACATAGAAGAGCAGATAAATAAAGGATCACCTATAACAGAGGTTCTTCGGCTTATTTCTATGTATTCGGTTGTGAATGGAGGATTAAAGGCGAAAACGTATGAGTTTTTCAAAGAAATCATTATGCTTTCGTATGGTATCCCGCAAATTATGTCGGCATTATTCTGTCTTGAACGTTGTGGTTTGGTTACAAAGAATGATGGCAAACAGTTTAACTATGGTTCTATTCGTAAACAACTAAAGTTATGGAATGAATCGTTGCAGGAGCAGCAACCAAACGATATAGCCTACGCTTACAGTGGGTATGCTCCTCTTTCCGTGCGTCTTTTTGAATCTATGATTGCGCATCCAGAGTCATGGAATACAACGGGAGGAGTTATTGACATGGTTCCAGGAGAAAAGACGGAGATTTGTAATGAAGTGGAGGTTCCTGGGAGTACACGAATATCATTGGTTCTTATTATAGGCGGAATAACGCGAGCGGAAATGAGTGCCTTACGTTACGTTCAGACAAAGCTGTCAAACGCTGGTCAACCAAGACATATTGTCATTTTGGCAACAGATATAACAAATGGAAACCTCATGGTCAAATCTTTGCTACCTTTCACCGCTTAGCGTCCGTAAGTTTAGCCGTTCTTTTTTTTTTTTTAGATCTCAGGGTGTGTTTGTGTGTGTTGAATATACTTCCTTGTTCTTGTACGGATGCAAACTTTTATTTACATGTATAAGTTTTTTTTTCTTTCTTCACTACATCATCATTTTTTACTTTTATTGGACATGTTGATTTTTAGTGTATTGTAGTTTTTAAAGCGTTCCTATTTGTGCGAATCGCACACACATACACACACATACAACACCGAGCAAAAAACAAATAGGAAAAGAAAGTCTGGGATATGTCTCAGGTTCCTTTGCGTTGTTACTACGAAGTCCTTGAAGTGGATAGGAAAGCATCTATTGATGATATTAGACGCGCCTATAAGAAGCAAGCCTTGTTGCATCATCCTGATAAAAATTATGGGAATGTGGAGGCGACAGTAGCTAAGTTCAAGGAAATTCAGAATGCATATGCCATTCTTGGCGACGCTGACGAGCGAGCATGGTATGATGCCCACAGAGAAAGTATTTTGAATGGGGACAATGCGTCGGACTGTGGTGATGGTATAAATTTGTACGAATTTTTTACTTCAAGGTGTTTCGATGATTTTGATGACACAGATGGGGGATTTTTTGCTGTGTACAGGAATGTCTTTGATCAACTCATCCAGAGTGAAAGCGAGTACACTGATGGTGCCAAGAGCTGGCCACGTTTTGGAGAAAGCACAACCGAATGGGGGGATGTTCTTAAGTTTTATAGTCATTGGAAAAACTTTAGTTCGTTTAAGACTTTTGCGTGGAAGGATGAGTACAAAATCAATGAAATCCCGGATCGTGGATCTAGACGAATGGCGGAAAGAATAAATCAAAAAGCTAGAACAGCTGCAAAGAAGGAGTACATTCAAACTGTCCAAAGTTTAGCCCAGTTTGTCTATCGTCGTGACCCTCGCGTAAAGGCGGAGATAGCACGCCAGGAAGAGGCAGAGGAACAAAAAATGCGGGAGAGAGAGCAAAAAGAGATTGAGAAAGCAAAACGTAGACTAGAGGCGAATGAGAAGCTTTGGGCAGAGGCTGCTGAAATGGAAGAATTAGAGGAAGAAGCACGACGAAATCGAGGTGAAGCTATGGACGGCTCTACGCTTGAGCTTTTATACGAAAAACAGCGTGTAGCTGAGCAAATAAAAAAGAAAGGTGGTGACAGTCAGGGTTTTGCCATGCTTGAGGGTGATGATGAGGATGACAGGAACGCGTCATCTGCGAATCTTAACTGTCCTGCGTGTAAAAAAAGCTTCAAGACGGAGGGTCAATTCAAGGAGCACATGGGTAGCAGTAAACACAAAACAAAATTAAAACAGCTGACTGCGAAAGGTGTCGACGTCGAGGCACTCATGAAGAGAGAGTAATTGAGATAATGTAGGCTCGTTTAACAAAGACGTAAGTGTTCTTGTATTTAATGCTTTTATAATTGTTCTTTTCCCCCCCCCCCCCATATGACTAAATACAGCTTTGTAATGTTGGTCTTATCAGTTATAGATGCATCTGTTTATACAGCGAGGTCCACTTCATTCTAGTAAATATTTTTTTTACTCGTTACTTCTCTTTAAAAGTTTTTTTTTCTTTTTTGCCAGTAACTGGCTCTTTAATAACACTAGGAAGAAACAGGTCATTTTTTTTTTTGTTGTAGTGTGCCTATTATTTGGATTTTTTCCCCCTTTATTCTTCTTATTTCTTGCATCCCATGCTGCGGTCGTTTTTTCGACCATTTGGCCGCGCAACGGTTTCGTTAGCTCAACGACGGCCATGGCAGTGTTCCAGTTTGCTTTTATGTCCCGGACGAAGTTGTGGGTCATTAACGGAAACATCAAATATCGCTTCTGCGTCAACATCGCTGGGGGCTCTTGCTGTGGAAACCCCGTCACAGTCTGATTCATACAAACATCTTGAGGAACAAATTAAAGGTCTCTCACCTGAAGATCAAGAACTTATTATGGATGCATTACAAACTCCTGAAATTCAGCCACAGTCAAAGATGGGTGGTGCAGGTATTGGTACAAGATCTGCTGATATGGTGGCAGCCTTTACTTGTGGGCGATGTGACTACAGAATGGTTAAGAAGTTTAGCAAGCATGCTTACACTAAGGGTATTGTGATTATTGAGTGCCCTTCTTGTGCTGTGCGACACCTCATTGCGGATAACTTGGGTTGGTTCACGGATGAAGCGAGAAACGTTGAGGAAATACTGCGAGAAAAAGGAGAGTCTTTTGTTCGACTAGGTAAAGATATTGTTGTTGAACCACCTTCGGAGAAAGGTTCACAAGAAAGTAAGTAATAAACATCTATTTTCTTTGCGGATTTGCTACTGGCTATTGCTTTTTGTCACAGAAGTTTCAAATAATTTCTCAGCCTCTTTGTTACTATTGTTATTCTGTAATATAAGGTAAGCAAACGGAACATACTTATATATTTGAAAAGAAGGAAAAATAACAACAACAACAGAAGAACCGCTAAGGTGCGACACTTTTACTAACACGTTTTATTACGAATGAATGTTAGTGTATGTATATTATCGAATATACATATATATATATATATATGTATAGTTGTCTGTGTTTGAACTACATAAGCAATTTACCCTCCTTTTTTTTCTCTGTTTTAACTTTCATTTTACTGTTTTTTTTTATTGTTTATATATATATTCCATGTATTAGTACGAATCACCATCTGAAGAATATGAGCTACGAGATTCAGCCCATAGTGAAGGGTACAAAGCGGGATCCCGCAGTGAAACGATACAACAGGGCAGCGGGGAAAGGACCTTTTGGTAATTTTCCACCAGGGTATGCTATCAAAAAGGAGAAGCTCCAGATTCAGAATGTTATTGAATGCACCGAGGTGGTGGCACAGGGTGTTAAATTCGCATACAAAGGAACAGAGCACGGTTTTGGTGGTGCTACCACTTCCATGCATAAAGGACGCCCCCATAACTTATCTTCAGAGGCTTTTTCAGCAAATGGTGCCGGAGGCAGTAAACCACCCAAGGCCGGCGCTTTTCGCCGCCGTCCCATTCCGCCGACAGAATTTCGTCGGTATTATGACCGTGGCGACTTACCGCTAGCCGTTTCTCATGGAAGCCGTCCAAGTATTGATTGGAAAGTAGAGGTGGAGCGACTGGATTACCATCACTATCTTCCCATATTTTTTGATGGTATTCGTGAAACAGAAGAGCCGTACATGTTCCTTGCTCGTCAAGGTTGTCTGGACCTCCTTAAGCGTGGTGGTACGAAGATTCTCCCAACGATTCCACAACTCATTATTCCTATCAAAACGGCACTTAACACACGACATCCGGAGATTATATGTGCGACGCTTCGTATCATTCAACAACTTGTAATGAGTGGTGACCTCATTGGTGAGGCATTGGTGCCATACTACAGACAGATTCTCCCAATGTTTAATCTATACAAGAATCGTCACAAGAAACGTGCCCGTGGTGATGATATTGACTTTGGTCAGAGAAAACGCGATGATGTAGCGGATTTGGTCGAGGAGACCCTTCAACTGCTGGAGATGCATGGCGGTGAGGATGCATACATCAATATCAAGTACATGGTTCCAACCTACGAAAGCTGTATATTCAACTAATTGTGTAGCGGTAAAAAGGGAAGTGAGAAGAAAAAAAAAAAAAAAAGAAAAATTGTACTTTTCGAGTTTCTGCAGCAGCAAGGAGAGTTCGTTGTGTACCGTCTCCCCGTTTTCTTATGTATTTTTTGACACACAAATAGTGCGTGTGTCTGCGAGAGACGCGCCAGGTGACAGAAGGAAAAGCTAGTAAAGGGATAGAATTGAGGACCGAAAGCCGGAGTGATTGAATGAAAGATAAAAAAGAAAAAAAAAACAACAACTAGAGAAAGAGAGATGAAAAAACGAGAGAAAAGGAGGAAAAAAAAAATTAGAGAAAGAAAAAAAAATTTTTTTTTCTTTTTTTTTGTTTTGTTTATTTCATTAAAAAAAAAAAGCTATTCTATGAATCACCTTGAGGGAACTTAGCAAAGGACCCCACTATGTAATTTTTTAAAGAGAAATGTTTGTTTTTTCTAAACAGAAGTCTTGCTCCCTGGCATTGCTTCATCCAATGTTTATTCACTCATTTATTTTCTTATTCTTTTCGTATGAGTCACGCTTAACAATAGCCATAGCGTGAGGTTTGAGTTTTTTTTAAAAACGAAAAAAAAAAGTAGATTTTTTTTTATTATATAGAGAAAGTTAGTTTTTTTTTTTTCTTTTCTGTTAATACCCTCCTTCTCTCTCTCTTTCTCTCTCTCCTTTTCTTTTTCTGGTTTATTGCACTGTTTCTTCATACTGTTATTATTAACAGTACACACACACAAGAAAAAAAGGCAAAGCTTTTTATTTTTATTTTTTTAACACTTGCTGTAATCTCATGGATGATGAGTACTATTACTATGATGAAGAATACGGCGTCGATGAAGACGAAGGTGAGACATGGGAGACTGGACTAGAAAATGCCTATGCGAGTGCAAAGGCTGTCATGGAAAGTGACCCAGAGGAGTGTATCAGTGGTCTCCGCGGTGTTGAGCGGGAGGATCCGATTGGTGGAAAATGGACGTTTAAAGCCCTCAAGATGCTTGTGCGGGCCTCCCGCCGGGTGCGGGCCTATGAGGATATGCTGGGCTACTACAATCGTGTGGCTACTTTTCGTCATCCAGATATTAACAAGGTGGCACGACAAAAAGCCATGACAAAGTTTATTGATGAATCCCAACGCATTCCACCAGAGTACATGAAGCGTGCATTACACACTACTATTGAGGTTACCTCGGCAGATATGAAGGTGTTTAGCAAATTATGGTTTAATGCCAAAATAAAATATGCGACTTTATTGTTAGAAGAAAATAGCCTCGACGAAGCTCTCAAAGAAATGGAACCTGTCTTATTATGGTGCCATGAGGAGGATCAATTTACTATGAAAAAAAATTCCCAGTTACTCGCCTATGCTTTACTTCTTGAGGTGTATCTTAAACAGGGTGACTTTAGTCGATTACGGGACATGTTTTTCGTTGCTGTGTCCATAACAAACGCCATCCCTCCCTCTCGCGTGGCTGGGAGTATATTGGAGTGCGGCGGACGGGTGTACATGCAGTTGCGTGATTGGTCCTCTGCCTTTCGATCCTTTTCCGTTGCGTTTCGCAGTTACAATGAGACAGGGGATCGCCGTCGCATAGAGTGCCTAAAGTATCTTGTCCTGACGTGTATGTTGTCCGGCTCCACCATTGACCCATTCGCGACGCAAGAGACAAAGATATATGAAGATGCACCAGAGATTGTTCCCCTCGCGCAGCTTATGACAGCATTCGCGGCAAACGACGTGCATGAGTTTCTCAACGTGATGGAAAACCACCGCGCCGCCCTAAGTGGGGACGCTGCGGTGCAACCATACATATCGCTACTGCTGGAGCAACTCCGCCTGCAGTCCCTTGTGGCGTACACTGCTCCATACGAGAGACTGCACCTCTCCCGCCTCGAGGAGGTGCTTGCGACGAGCAGCGAGGAGGTGGAACGGCTTTGTGTGCGGGCTGTCATGGATGGCATCCTCGCCGCCTCCATTGACGACGAGGCGGGCGTGCTCCTCATGCATGGGCCACAGGAATCGCCGGTGGAGGAGCGCATACGGGGGCTGAAGCGGTGGTCCAACGCGCTGCTCGAGCTCAATGAGCGCACCCGGCGTGACATGGAGCGACTTTACTGAAAGAAAGAGAAGGAAACAGGTTCATCCGTACATATATACACACCCACACACCGAAAAAGGACGATATATATATATATATATATATTTGGTTTACGACCTTGTTTGATGTGAATGAAAACAAATCGTAATAGTTTGAGCAAATGTGACACACAGTAATGACAAACCACGAATTTTTTTTTCAATTTCTTTATTTGCTTCTAATTATTTCGTTGAGGTAGTTCTTTTTTTAAAATATTATTATTATCCGTATTAGTAGAATGAATCGGTTGATCCCTTTTATTTTTGTTTTCGCCAGCATAGTGCTCTTCACAACGGCCGTTGTGGATGCACAGACCGTTAAACAAGTGAGTTTTGTGCATCGGCATGGCGCTCGTGATGAGCCAATCGTGCAAGATGGAAAACTGATTTGGGATTTTGCACAACTCACGGTGAACGGTGAAAAAATGATGCTTAACCTCGGCACATTGCTGCGAAACACATATGGGGACTTTATCACCGCTTTTGATCCCACCGTCTACGACGCCCGTTCTGGTGATTCAGACCGATGCATTCAGTCTGTGCATGGCGTTCTGCGTGCGTTTTTTAACGAATCTTCGGACTTCACACCGCTTGTTAAGTATGTTCCGCTCGCCGTGGATTGGCTGATGGAGTTCAATTACAATTTCCCCAATGTGGTTGCACGGCCCGAGTGGTATTATGCGTTTCAGAACAACGATACCCTTGCGAGGGAAATATTAACAGCGAGTGAAATCGAGACCCTTGCGGATACCTTTGGCTCATGGTGTAAAGACACTCCCATGCTGTGTGCCCTCTTTGCCGCCGATGCGGTGCAATGTCGCATCAGTAACACGAACACCACCTCTGCCGCGCTGCGCACTCTCTTTGATGCGAAGCTGTTACCTATTCAGTACGCCAGTGACAAACACTTGTACGGCTTTCACGCGTCGGATCCGTATGCGGTGACGGGCTCCAGCGGGTATGACTTGGTGGCAAAGATGATGCGCGACGCGACGGATGGGGACATGAAAGTGCATCACTACTCGGCGCACGACAGCACTGTGGTTGGTGCCCTCAACGCGTTTGGCAGCATTCTTGTGGAGGACAACGACGCCAAATGGTTTCCCCGCTTTGGTGCCATCCTTGCGGTGACGACATACACAAACGGCAACGTCTCCTTCAGCTACGCCGAGCCCGAGCAGGCGGCGGCGTCGAGTCTCGACTACACGAACGGACTCCCGCCCGTCGCCGTGCGTTGTGTAAAGACGGATGGGACGGTGTACACGGCCACGCAATGCCCGATTGCGGATGCGTGGCGTTACGTCAACCGCACCGCCCCAACAGTGCCGAACCGCTACTGTTACCTCCGCCCAGAGGATCAGTGCCAGTCCACCGACACCGTTCCCGCGAAGCCGTGCAATTACTACAGACAGCACTGCCCGGAAACCGCATGCGGCACCGACGCCGTGCTCGACATTTCGAAGGAATTCACATGTGTGCCGTTTGTGACGCGGCAGAAACTGAGCCATTACGCAGTGGCCGCGTCGCTGTCGGGTGCTATTGGGGCGGCGATTGGTATTTGTGTCGGCGTATTCGCCGCGTGGATGTTAACCAAAGCCGGAGAAAAGGAGGAACGTCGCCGACTCGTTGTGGAGCAGATGGAGCAAGTCTGATTCAGCACAATGAACGAATAAATACACACAAGAAATAAAATCAAGCAATGGAGAAAAAAAAAAATCTGAAGAAGTAATTGATTTTATATAATAAAAAGAAATATTTATGAAATAAACAAACAACAAAGATTAGGAGAAAAAAAAAAAACTTCCTGAATAGGACGTTGAAAGTGGATTGCAAAGAAGGAAAACAAGAGGCTACATATTCATATTTGTGAAGTGTTAGTCTCTTCTTCTTCAGAAGCCTTGAGTTCTCTTTCTCTTTATAGCGTGATTTTTTTTTACGCTGCCCTCCATTGTTTATATTTATTTATATATTTGGATTAAATCAAGAAGAAAAAGGCAGTGGAGTATAAACTTCCTCTAGTATGATTAAGTCCCCGTTCCTTCTCTTTTCATTGTACTTTGACAAGGATAGAAAAACTAATAGGAGAGGTGAGAAAATGGCATTGTAAAAGAGAAAGAGATGAAACAAACAAACAAACAAACAAAATAATAATAATAATAATAATAATGGAGGTTGCTTAGCTGGGTTGTACTGTAGCAACTGTTGTTCAAAAATGCGTTTTGTTTCTTTTCGTGAAGAGCAAACCATTCGTTTTTGGTTCCAAACAAAAATCTCTCTCTCTCTCTCTATATATATATATATATATATATATATTGTCTGTGTTTGCTGATTTTTGTATGAAAATTTGCACTTCTTCACGAACTTTTTTTTTCTTTTTCTACTCGTCTTTGGATTAACGCATACTTCCGTTCAGTTACGTTTTGTGTTTGAGGTTTCTATCGACGTACCAAAGCGAGTATTGAAAGTTTTTTGCCCTCTCTATTATAGAAGGATAAAAGAAAAAAAAAGGAGCAAAGCCTGAAAGATTACCCTTTTTTTTTTCCTTTTATTTTTTCTCCCACCTTTTTACTTTTCTCTTTTTCTGCTGTTTTTTCTTCTTTGCCTGATTATTAGTTGAAAATAAGCGATACAGAGATTTTTTTTCTTTTTTTTTCTTCCTGTCATGTGTGTTAAACATTTTCTCTAAGCATTCCTCCCTTTTCTGTTTAGAAGCTTCTGGAAAGAATGAGCGAGAGGGACGGGGCTAATATAGAAAACGTGCATCAAACCCTGAACACCAGCATAAATGCTTTATTGATTATCTCTTTGGGTTTTTCTTTACTATATCTTTTTCTTTCTTTGATGGGGGCAATATAAAAGTAGGTACCTCGTTTGGATGGGGTTAAGAATATTTGTTACATTTTTTCTATTTTCTATTCCCACTTAAGAAATAATGGCACTCACACCGCACACCGCGGAGCAGTGATTAACATTGGAGGAGAGATGCCGCAGATATTGGACGAAGAATGGACCAGCAGAAATCACCTTCACATATTTTGGAGCTTAGGGGCCTCTACAGAACATGAAGGGACCGCGTCACTATCTAACAAAGGGCTCGTTATTACGGACGGATCCTTTTTGCAGAACATGGCATGACTCCTCGGTTAGTGGAATGGTGGCGAATTTACACACACCGGAATGGCCGCAGTTTGAACAATTGTATCTGAGCCCACTCATAAACGTGGTGCGTGCTTTGGGATGGGAACAAGGCGCTTTGGCGGTGCAAAGAGAATAACTTCCACCCTATTGCGCTGAAGCCTATGATCTCTTTAATCATGGGTGTGCGTAACTGGATCAGCAGTTGAGTACCGCTAATAAAGACCTTTCGGCACGACAAGCAGCTATGGCCTCGCAGGAAGCATTTATAAAATAAACCTTGGAATCCCTCCGTGTACAAGGCGAAACTATGGAAAATTATAGGAAGAAGATCGAAAACCAGATAGCCGCGAAGCTACAGGAGATCACAGAGGCCGAGGAAGAAAGAAAGGCAAAAAAGGGAGGAATTATCTGCATGGGAAGTTCGTTTAAAGCAATCCCAAACAGAAGTTCCCAGACGGCGCGTGGATCGATGCGAGAGCATTTACACAGTAGGTCGAAAACCTCATAAGGCCGCCAAAAAAAAAAAAAAAACTACAGTGGGTCCCAGTTCCATCCAACGGGTTCGCCATGGGAGGGAAGGGCGGATACGATGAACAGTATCCTCCTTTTCATATTTTTGATCCATCGACGTGGATACCACGCATAAAAAATGCGGAGCGTCACGCATTGGAGATGGACATACACTGTGAGTTTAACTATTGGAGGCAAAGTTCCATCTCCATCGAGGAGGCATTTGAAAACCTCCTTGAATGGATTGAAGCGGTGGGAGAAATGGTTTTCCATGGGTTTTCCCCACAAAAAACAACGATCAAGCATGGTGCTACGCTGCTCAAGAACTTTAGGGTAGCGTTATTGTCGGATGCCCACCCTACAATACAAATGTCAAGGCTTCGCTCACGCCTCCACGCGACCATCAATGAGGCCGACACTTTCGCCAGGGCCACGCAGCCCCTGGTTGAACGAGACCGCGATCACGCTATAAGATGCCAGTTGTGCAAGTTGGGTTGGCCACACGACCGCCACATTCAATGGACACCCAAAACGAAGAATTGGTCATGGGACGGGAATGCCATTTCAAGGACACTTCCCAAAATACAGGAAGGGGGCTGCTCGCCGACCATGAATAGCGGCGGAAGCAGCCCCAAAAGAGAGACATCCGTTACTGCGGATAGCCATACGAAACCACACGCCAATGCCATATGTTATATCCACCAACGACGCTCGGTGTTTGTTCAACGAATCGCCGAACACATCACTATGGGCGGCGTACACGAAGAAGGCAAACGAGACGGCAAGAGAAATGTGGGCCCCATCGACATGGGAACAACGACTCTCGATCGCCGGGCAATTCGAAGTATTCTGCCGCATGCATCAACAACCGATAAACGAGGAAAGTGCGATCTATTTTCTCGCATCAAAGGACGTGGCCCCGTCGACACGCCTGCAATATGCGCGAATGTTGCGCAGCATGCTTCGGATGGACCGAGCGCCGATAGACATGTACATCATGGGTTTGCAGAAGGAAGCGGCACGGACGGAGATCAAGCAAGGCCGGCCATTATCAAAGGTAGAGATGGACAACATAATCTACCTACGCACCAATTGGACGGAAAAGATAGTCCTCAGGTTGGCGTGGATAACAGCAAGTCGATGGGCCGAGATTTATGCGCTGACGACGAAGAGTTTACTGATGATGGAGGACGGTTCGGTCCTCATAGATTGGAGGGCTATGCCCAAGACATTCAAGATCGACCCACACCGGGCGGCAAGATATATCAAGTTTCATGGAAGAGATGCGCACAACTTAAGAATTCTCATACGCACGATAAAGGACGGAGGTCGCATCACAGACCTCACAACACAAAAGGTCGATTTCATTTCAAAGCATTACAACGCTTCTGCACATTCCATAAAAAAGGGAAGCGTTAAGATACGCGGCGGAATTTGTTTCGAAACGTTGACGCGTGTGGTCGTTCATACGTTGTTTGAGGAACTGTACATTCAGGGTTCCTACATTCATTTGCTGTAACGGAATTGTTTCCTCGTCCTCCGCGCTGGCCTTGCGCGTAGTGGGGACCCGTCGTGTAATAGTTGCTGCCCCCTTGTTCCCTATTTCCATTCTTTCTGGATCCAACCAAGGTTCGTCATTTTTCCATTGGTTCCCATCAATGCAACCAAGTTTGACACTTTCGTCAGCAGTGTCGAGTATTGGCCTAGGTATCTGACCGTATTTTGTGGCATGTCGAATGGGTCCACATGTTTTGCCACCAATGCCTTGCGAAGACGATGGATTGCATGGCCTCAAGACAATAATGAACATGATCCATATGAAGCACAAGTGCCATTGGAGCATATATCAGCAAATCTTCCACCGGTAACGGGAGCAACAGGGGCATGTCTAGACCTTAAAGCATCCCTTTTCCAGATAGAACTTCCGCGGGAAGCGCGTCATTTATTTCGGTGTAGGGTGGCCGATGGCAGAGTGGTAAAACTCACAAGACTACCCATGGGGTACAAAAGCAAGCCCAGAAGTTTTGCAACTCGTCACATCGACCTTGGCGGGAGTCCCTTTCGGTCCACGTAAGGAGTGGGCGGCACCAAAAACCTTACATATCGATATTTGGATAGATAGCATACGCATCACAGTCTGCGAGAAGGAGGTGCAAATATAATGGGGGGAAAAAGGTAGTCCAGTGGGCATCCGAATGTGGGGCAACTTTGGGCGAGGCAAACATGGGAGTTCGTACATGTACATTCCTAGGGGTCGAATTCAACCATGATGCAAAAACAGTGGCGGTTGGAAAAAAAGGTTTACGTTCCATCCAAAAATCGCCATTATGGAATACCTTAAACATTGCAGACATGAAACGTTTAATCGCCAAACTCTTATACGCAGTGGCCATCTTGCGTATACACCTTTTTCAGTATTACTTCGTCTTAAAAGTAGTCAGGCGACGCTTATCAAAATTAAATGGAGGGATTTTGAATACCTCCGTGCCAGCAAATTTGCCGCCGCGCACCATACGTCTTGGCGCAGAACTTCAACAAAAAATATTAAGAAACGACCCGCGCGTCATTCGACCCTCACAAAGGATTACCGCAGATCTTGTCACAAGAGCCTCTCTTGGAGGTCGGGGGGCCATATTTTTGCCAAATACAGGAGAGGTAAAGATAACTGGAGGGACATGGCAGACTCCACCAATACTAATCATGCAGGCGGAAGCGCGAGCAATGCGACTGGCTTTGGAGGCGTTTCAGAATTGTGTGACGCCAAAAATGATCATCTGGGTTGACAAGACGTCACTCATGGGTGCTGCGCAGATGGGGATCACTAAATCGCATACCTTGGCTTGGAAACTGCAAAAAGTATACAACAAATTGGGCAGACAGGGGATACATGTCTCCTTCCAATACGTGACATCGGAGAACAACCCGGCGGATGATTTCTCTTGAAACGGGGTTTTCACAAACACGGACTTGGCGAAGGGAAGCGGTGGGGACCAAAGATTTTCGGTACCCTTAATCTGTCACTTCGTAAGTGAAAAACCCTCTTTAACCTATTGTTACAGAATGCGTAAAATATGAATAGAACAGAAACGGTATGGGACCGATGGTTTAATGCTTGGCTGCAATCAACTCTTGGTGAGAACTGTACTATTCCTCTTGTCCCCCTTTTTATTTATCTTTATTCTCCATAGATTTAAGTCTAGGCTGTAAGGGGACCAGGCCAAGTTCGTGACACTTATTCTGTTCTTCTTTTGACTTACTTTCTCAATTCATTCACCCATGTTTATGTTCTTTTTTTTTCTTTTTCTTTTTTTCTAACATTACATATATTATTGTGCAAGTAAAGGTATCCCAAGGCTGCAGTGCCTTTGTAGATTACATACAAACATATATATATATATATATATATATATATATATTAGAGTTGCAGTCTTAGTCCTCTTCTCGTCCCAGTAGCATTCCCTTCTCTGATTAAGGAATCGAGCAGTAGGTGTTACACGCATAAGTTTTATTTTTGCTTGTTTTAAAAAATCTAAGCACATTCTATAGATCAAAACATTCAAGATGCGTTCAAGACAACTTACGAGGAATCGTGTAAATATGCACGATATTATTGCGCAACCGTTTGGAGCTCTTCCTGGCGCGGTTGACGCGATCTTGCGACGCCCTGAGGAATTGGACAAAATCGAGGTGCAGAGCATTTTCGCAGAGGCCTCCTTCCTTATTCTTCGCGCTGAGGAGGCGCTTGCCTCGCGCGATGCCGATGCCTTTTGCGCGCTGTTTAAACTCTTCTCAGAGGGCTTTGCGCGGAGTGAGGAGTCCTTTGCGAATGGCATTGAGACGTTTGGGGCGAGTGGCACACTGCTGCAAAGTATACGCGGCATTTTTCGTGGCGCAGTTGTGCAGCGGACGTTTCCAGCGCATAGCCCTGCCGTCGTGGAATTGGTGCAGGTGATCAGCAGTCTGTGCGATGGGGACAGTATTAAGGAGATGTGCGGCGCCCTCTTTATGGAGGACCTCGCTAACATGCTGGATGACATGTATAGAGAGCCGGAGGGAGCGTGCGGGTCGTTTCTCGCACAGCGCGCGGTGGCGACGGCACTCATTAACCTCGTGAAGGGTTCAAGACAGAACAAGCAGCGCATCACCTCATGGAAGTTTCTGGCCGACTGCTGCGCGCTCAGTGTGGATGTGTTTTTTCAGCTTCAGTGCGTGGAGCTCCTCTTCCGGGTGTCGCGACAGAATAAGAGTCTGCTCGATCACCTCGGCAGTAAGATGAGCGTGCATGTGGTGGATAAGATTCGACTCTTGCCAAACGATGCGACGCTGCTACAGCGCATGATTGAACTCCTCGCGGATATCAATGCCCATCGCACAGACATCCTTTCCTTCCCGGTCGAACGTGTCGATGCGGCGCGGGCCACCATTGCGGAGCGCACCATGGCTCACTTCACCGCACACTACCTCGTCATTCTCGTCACGTCCGCCAACGCGGATAATGTGACGATTCCCTACACGGGCATTCGCAGCGTGACACTCAGCAAGGACGGCCGCGCCGTCTTCCGCCTCGATGACTTTCCCTCCAAGCTGGAGGTGCTGCTGAGCCACGCGCCGAGCGAGGACGGCGTCACCCTTCTCCTCCGCCCCGAGCCGCTCGCCGCGTTGAAGCAGTCGCCCATCCGCGGCTGGATTGTGGCCGCGCTCGGGGCGAAGAAGTCCGCGCCGCGCCAAGCACGGGGGGAGAAGCGCGCGAGTGCGGCCGACGCGACCGCCAAACGGCGCCGCTCCGAGTCGCCGCCACTTGCGGAGGCGGACACACCGGCCGCGGCGCGCGTCGTGGCGGCGCTGCAAACCATCATGAAGGCCGCCGACGACGGCGTCGATGACCTCCTCGGCAAAATGCGTCAGTTGGTGCAGTCCAAGATGGCGGCGCGGCGCGGCGAGGTGGTCGGCGTGCTCGGCGAGGCAATGGAGGGCATTCAGCGCGTCGTCGACGGCGGACGCGCGGAGGCGGAGACCCAACGCGATGCGATGCGCCAATCCGTGGAGAGCGGCGCGCAAAGCGTGGAGGAGCGCCTCGCCGCCGCGCAGGGACGCGTCACCGGCGTGGTGGAACGCCTCAACGCGGCGCTTCAGGCGCTAAAGGAGAGCCACACCGCCATCCACGAACAGGTGGCGTGCATAGAGATTGAGATGCAACAGTCCCTCGAGGTCAGCCGCGAGGCGGAGGCGCGAGACGGAAGGGCCATGCGCACAGACGGCGAAGAGTTCGCTGGTCGACTAGAAGCCATGCTTGATCGCCAGCTGGTCGAGCGGTCAGACCCCATGCAGGCCATGGCGGATTACCTCCACGGAGGGCGAGGTGTCTGCTAAAGGGGGCGCTACACACAACACATCCAAGAGACAACAGAATGACAAGAAAAAAGGAAAAAAAAAAGAAATAGTCAGAAAACGAAGATATAAACAAAAAAAGAAAAAGAAAAAAAAGACACAGATGAAGTATTTTTGTTACTTTATTTTGCATGATGTGCCTGTTTTTTTTTTTGTTTTGAGTGCATTTGATTCTTGATTACTTATGCATATTTTCCAAGAGAGACGACATGCATTTACGCAGATATCTTCACTTAAGAATTATGGGATATCTCTTTTTCTTTTTTCTTTTTTCTTTTTTTCTCATGTGTATGCACACTATGTGCATATATACCTGTATCAATGGCATAGGTCTAGTATTTTATATCTTTACTCTCTTTATTTTATTCTTAAATAATTTTCTGTTAGGAGAAGAGCTTATGTCTTGGATCAGTGATTCAACAGCGGCGCAGTATCCTCTGGCGACTGTTGTGAAGCAACAGGACGCTCTTCCGCTGTCAAATATGTTCGCTGCGTTGCCGGAAAACCGTGTCCTGCGTGTCTTTCAAATCAGTGCACTTCAGACCCAAGAGGAGATTGTTGACATTTTGCGTTCCAGTTTGTTCGAGGTATTCAATTTAGATTGTCTGCGATCCTACCGTTATGCGTTTCAGGATGAACTCGCTTTTATGCTTGATGTTGCACTCTACTACGCCTCCACATGGCGTCGAGCCCAGTCCATTGGTGATCGCCTGCAGAATCTCGTCCTACGCGATGAGGACAAGGCACAGGCGAGTGGGCAATCCGCGGTTGTCCAACTCGTTCCTGCCCTTGCACCGAGTCGGTCGCGGCTCCTCGTGCATGCCGTGCTGAGTGTGTTGGTGCCCTACCTCGTGCGCAAGCTGCAGCGCCGCTCGCTGGAGGAGAGCTGGGAGCGCGACGAGCCCCGATCCCTCAAGGCACAACTCGCCAAGGCGGTGCGCATCGCCTCCATGGCGTGGGCTGCGCTCTCCATACTCAACACGCTGCACTTTCTCGCCACAGCGCGTTACCGCACACTTCTTGAGCGGCTCCTCTCCCTCCGACTTGTGTATGGAAGTCAAAAAACACAGCGCCTGACAAACCTCTTCTTCCTCAATCACCACGTCACGTGGCAGACGTGGCTCTCCTTCTTCTCCGTCCTTAACGTGGGGCGCTACGTTGGCCGTTTGGCTCGATCGATGCAGGCCTTCAGTGCCCCTTCGAGGAGCGTCGCACTGAATGATAACGTCTGCTGTGCGTGCCAGGACTGTCCAACCATTGGACAGCGTTCCAACTGCGGACACGTCTACTGCTACTACTGCATCAAGAGTCGTTTGATCGATGAGGGTCAGGGGGGTTCGTTCCGTTGTTTCCGGTGTGGTGCCACTGTTGTGAGTGCGGCGCCGCTAAAATAAAGAAGCCAAAAGATGAAGAAAGAGACACCAGCAAAAGGAAGGGTAAAGCAAAATGAGAAGAAAAAAAAAGAAGAGAAATATGAGTAATTTTTTCTTGTCTATTTTGTGATAATATATATATTTTTTAATATCCTTGTGTGTTTCTATGTTTTTGTTGTTGTTTGTTCTTTCTTCATGAGGCGGTGTTACCTTTTTGCTTTGTGTTGCTTACCCTAATCGAGTGGTTGAATCATCTCCGGAAAGATGCTTTTATTCTTTTTGTATTTGGTGTGTGTGTGTGTGTGTGCGTTTTTATGTGTGACAAGCAATTATTGAATAACTCACCTAAAGCCGTTTGCTGTCCTTTCCGTTTCCTGCGCCATATGGATACATGTATTTATTTATATATATATGTAGGAAATGATACCCTTTTAACGTTTTAATTCTGTAATTTCTAAGAATGCATATCATCTCATGTGAATATATATATATATATTTTTGTCTTCCCCTCTTTTTCTTTATTATTATTATTTTTTTTTTTTGACCCTTAACAGTTTGTTGTAGATTTTTCGTTTTTGTTGTTTCCTTTGGTGATAAACCTCGTTTTTTTTCTTTTTTTTGTCTGTTATCATTCATGGATCCGGCTGCTGGTGTGTTCTCCCCTTTCAGTGGTGTGGCGAGGGGCTCGAGCGGTTTAGTTGCGCACGCCGTGGCCGAGCTCGACGCGCCGCCCGTTCCCACGCAGGAGTCCAACTTGCCGCAAAGCAACGGCACCTCCCACGCGGCCCCAAACAGTCGCCGGACGCTTTGCAGTGCGTGCGAAGTGTGCGACACCGCCGTCACTGTCCCCCCCGGCGGCACGTATCTCTGCCCGGAGTGCGCGGCGCATCACGTGCGCGGCGCAAAGGGAAGCCGCTTTCCGCCAAACACGTTGAAGTGCTGTCCGGCAAGTGTGACGGAGGGAGAGGGCGGCGTCGTGCGCTGCTACTCCTGCGGCAGTTGGTACCACTTTGCCTGCCTCGAGATACACGACAGGGCACTGAAGGAGTTTCTCGCGCTGTCCACGACAAAGTGGTACTGTCCCGAACCGTCCTGCTGTGAAAACGTGTTGCAGGAGAAGCTGAAGCGAAAGCGCTGACACGACACTGGACGTTGGCACACCAACCAACGCACCATGCGGTTTTTGTACAGTGCCAACTTTTTGTTTTTGTTTGGATGTTGGCTACCCTGCTTGGGGTTTCTTTTCCTTTGGTGTCGTTATTTTGATTATTGATGATTAATTGTATTGTTTGTTTGTTTCGCGTTTCTCTCTGTGCCTGTGACTGTGCCTGTGTAGTTCTGCTCCGTTTGAATTACTGGTGGTACTTGTTTTGTTCAAAGGCAAAATCAAGTGAACAAAGAAAAAGAGGAGAAGAAAAGGGTATGTTTTGCACCCTTTTTTTTTTGTTTATTTATTAAAGTGTGTGTTTCACACACAAAAGCAAAAACAAAAAAAACGACAATTTTTTTTTTTTTTTACCCCCTTCCTCATCTTTTCTCTTTCTCTCTCTCTCTCTCTCTCCATTTACATATACATACATGCATGTGTCTGTATGTGTGTGCCTGTGTACATTCTTATCGCGATTATTAAATCCAAAAAAACGAACACACGAGAAAAAAAAAAGATACGAGAACGCATCACATATTCCTCATGCGTTACCTGAGCGTTTTGATTCTTATTCTATTTCACACCTTTTCATTGCTGTCCTCTTCCTTGGCGCATTCCGTCTCCTTTTTGGAGACCATTGCACGACCGTTGGAGTTTCAACTCGCGGCGCAGGTGGAAGCGCGCCATGCGGCGATTCAGAGTGAAGTGGACGCGTTGCTTGACTGGTACGTTTTTCCAAACGTCAGCAGTCCCTTTGTACACATTCGTCTGGCTCTCCTTTTACGCCCAGCAGATGCGACAGATACGATAGAGGCGGAACCTTCCCTTCTTGCGTTAGTGACCGTTCAAACCGAGTGCCTCTCTTTTCATCCCAGCCACCCCGAGGACGATGCTGAGGACGATGCCGTCACGGTGGCACGAGTGGACGCGCGTCGCATTCGGATTCTCTATGTCTGCAATGCGCGTCCAGCGCGGGCGGGGCATCCCGACCCCCAACTGCGTGCCCTTTGGTTGGATTGGCGCAACGCCTCGCTCGTGACGGTGTCGGAGGATCCCGTGCTTTTCCTCGGCGCCGCCCGCGCGTGGCTCTTGTCCGGCGACGGGGCAAACGACGCGGCGCTGTTACACGTGCAGCGCGCGGGCGGCGCGACCAGTGCGGTGCTTCTCTCGCGCACGTCGTTGGCGCGCGTGGAGCTGCCGGAGCGCCCCCCCGACCGACTGGTGGCGTCGTGCTTCGCGCCAAACGCGCGCCTCGCGGGAACGGTGCGCCGGTCGCACGAGTTTGGCGCCGCGCTCTTTTCGCTGCACCGCTTTTCTGGCGGCGGGGCGGAGTTGCTGCTCGAGACGAACGCCCAACTCTTCGCCGACCTCGACGGCGAGGAGCGGCGGCACTGCGGACTCGCGGCGCGCCTCGCCTTCGCGGGGTGCGGCGTGTTCGAGTCGGGCGGCCGCGTGTCGGTGGCGGTCGCGCTGCAACTCACCTCCCCGATTGCGGACGGCGGTTGGGCCGAGTGCGGCGTCACGCAGCTGCGCGGCGCGGTGGAAGTAGACGGCGCGCAGCACGTGACCGTCGTGCCGCTCCAACGCGCGGGATTTCAAGCCGTGCCGACGGAATGGACGGAAAGGCGGGGGGATGTGCACCACACAAAGACCGCTTTGCATCGGTGCGACTTTTACAACCACTCCGACGTGTTGCACTGCCATGAGGACCACGACCCGTCGCACTGGAAGGGAGAGGGTGCCTTTTCCAACACAATGGTGCGAAATGAGCTTCGCGGCCGATCGCATCGCTGTTTGGCTGCTCGAGCATGGTGGCGCCGCGAGGCACGCGTGGAGCGCATGCTGTGCGAGCGAATCGGCATTGGCATAATGGATATGATAACGCTCACAGGAATCCTTTTCACTGCGGTGTGTGGTCTTCATGGGACGGTGTTGCTGCTTGGGCGATATTTTGCTCCTTCATAAGGAGCGGGGACGACGTGGACCTTGTCTACTCGTTTTATTCATGATCACTTTTTTTTATTTTTTGTTTTTACACTTATTTTTTTTCTTCTTTTGGGTATAATTTTTTATTGTTTTTGGTACTTTTTTCTTTTTATTTTTTTTGTGATTTGATTTAATTTTCCTTTTCATTTTTTCCATTAAAAAATAAAAAAAATGGCGCACAAATGAATTTTTATGTTAATTTTATGTTTTTTTTTTTTTTTGTGAAAAAAATGGTATCTACTTTTTTTTTTCTAACTTCTTCTCATTCTGCATTGTATCCTTTTTTGTTTTTTTCCTTTTCTCATCTTCTTTTTTTGCCTTGTTTTTTTTTTTTTGTTTGAAGCCAAGTAGCATTCTCCCGTGCCAGAAGGGGTAATGGATAACAAAGCGCCGGGCACAACGCCTCGCCCCGGCGGGTACGACACGGCTGGCGGCGGCACAACGCACGAAAACTTCTTTCACCCGAAAATGAAAATGAAAAACAGCGTTCAGCGTGCCGGACTCCGCTCTGGTAGGCGCCTCCTGACTTTTTTCTCTGTTGGAGTACTTGTCTTTATATGTATGCCAGCGTACGTGGGTCCCCTGTATGTGCGCTATGTTGCAGGGCAGAACTGGCTGGAACGCGCCAAGAAGTCTATTTGGACTCGACGAAACGAAAAGGATTATGAATCTTTCATGACACAACGTAAGAACAGCTGGTGGGAATATCTCGGTCTGAAGTATTACAACATCAGCGGAGACGAAAATGTAGGCAACATTCAAAAGTATCGATAGGTGTGTGTGTATTCTACTTGAGAAGAAAAAAGTAAAGAAGCAAAAAAAAAAAAAAGGAGATCGTACGAAAAAAAAAAGAGGAGTAAAATAAAAAAAAAAAAGAGGAGAAAAGATATCAAAAGAACAAAAAAAAAAGGGAGAGTAAAAAAAAAAAAAGTGAAGAAGAACATTAGAAAATGTTTGTAAGGGATGTTATCGAAAAACGAAATATCCCTTAATCAAAAAGAAACAGTATTGTTATTTGCATGATTGTGTGAATTTTTTTAAGAGGGAAGCTTGAGATAGGGGTGAGTGAGATTGCATTCAAGTGGGTATCCTCTTTCTCCTTTTTTTTTTTTTGCTTTCTTTCAAAGTTTTTTTTCTGTTTCTTCTTCTTCTTATTGTTGCTGATGTTTAGTCTTTGTGTGTATGGTGTCTCTATTCTGTTGTTTTATACTTATCCTTCTTTTCTTTACCGAGGAGAAACAGGGAAAATGCTTCCTGATTTTTTTTTTTTAAAACAAAACTTTGATTTTTATTTATGTGAAGTGTGGACTGAACTGTGCGCACTTTATTTGTTCGTCATTTCTATTTTCTTCCCCCTCCCCCCCTTTTTTTTCTTCTGTTGCTTCTTCATGTGTCTTTGCGTTGTTTTTGAAATTTGCCTTTAGTGTGTGAAGAGAGGGCCGCGATGGACCCGCGTGTGCGCCGACAGGTGGAGCGTGAGGTGGTGGAGACCGTGGCCGACGCGAATTCCCCATTAGCCCAACGGCACATTCGCGAAATGCTGAAAAAGAACAAATTCACGAGTGCCCTTATGTTGCTCGCCCTTCTAACCCCATCCTTCTTCCTCCTCTCCTTCTACTCGTCCAAGTTGCGTTCCATACGGGCGAATTGGCGGGATCCGTATGAATTGCCGCCGGGATTCGACCCGAAAACGGGAAAATTCGTTTCCGATGAGACACCCAAAGAGCGTCATGAACTTCCACAGGCGTTAGTTCTGAAGGAACCTCCGGGGTACTTTAACACGCGAAAGTCATGAGGGAGAGATTCGACAAATCGTGCGTTTTGCGTAGTGATGGGGTGTGTTGAAAGGGGGGAAAAAGTCCTTTGTTGATTGGCAAATGGGGAACATCAAAATGAGAATGCGAAAAAAAGGGGGGGGGAAAGAGAGAGAATCTTTTTTTCTTTGTTGTTGTTCCTATTTTTATTCTTCTCCTTCGTTGTCTTTGATGATGCGGCTGTTTTTGTGTTTTCGGGTTTGTGTGTATTTCTATTGGATGGAAAAGAAGAAGGGGCAAAAAGGTGATTGTACCACACAGAATTACAGAGTCCCCAAAAGAGACCAAAGTGAGCACGCAGCGGAAGAAGGGTAAATTTCTTTTTTCATGAAAAAAATTAAAAAAAAGTTGTTTTGTTGCTTCTCTAGATGATAAGAGATCCACTACTAACTTGAAAAGAGAACAAAACACATGTTTCTTTGTTTATTCCTTCTCTTTCTTCCTTTTTTTTTTCGATTTTCTCACCTTCCCATGCACACGCCTATCCACACAAACACACACACACACAAATGACCCCACGAGCGAAGCAATTTTTCAATATATATATATATAAATATATATAAATATTTCCTTTTCTTATCACGTTGGATGCACTGCGGAGTTGATGAACACCATACGCGATGTCTATCGGCACACATTTCCCAAAAAACTTCGCTTCGACAAAGCCAGTCAGATTCTACACGCGGAGGTTCTGATGATCGCGAGGCGTCATAAGCACAAAAAGTACATTCCGAAATCCGATATACGTGACGTACTGAGCCGATACGAACCTCTTCCCTGTGCCTGTTTGCTGCACCTTCCCGTGCTGCGTCACGTGTTACTCGTTCGGCCGATAAACAGTGTGCGCTGCTTTATGGGCCGCCCATCCTGGCTCGTCAATCGCGCCGTGGATGAGGAGTTCGCGAGGATTAGACATTGGCTCGACGCGCAGGAGCGTGCCGGCGCCGCCACGTCCGTCTCGGGCCGCCGCGTTGGGGACTTTGTGCGGCGGGAACAGTTTGTCCGCGAAGTGCTCGATCCGTTTCATGTGGCGACGATGTACCAGCGCATGCTGCGCCTCGGGTTTGTGACGGGGTTGCTGCTGCTGCTCCTCGCCGTCGCTGCGGTGAATGTGGACGCGATGGTTTACCTTTACGTCGTGTACGGCCGCCACATGCGGCGCGCGGCGGTGCTCGAGTGGTTTCGCGCCGTCACGGAGCGCCACGTGTTGGCGGAAGTGCCGTCCGCGTACAAACGTCTCCTCCCGCCGCCGTGTGTGCTGCGCGTGGGGGCCGATGGGCGCGCGGTGTACGCACTGAAAGCGGCCGAACTCGTTTCCCCCAACGGGCGCCTGGTGGTGGTGGCCGTTCCGTGTCCGCAAGTGGGGGAGCGGCGCTTTTTTGTCGAGTTGGGGGAATCCGCGCGGCTTTGCGACGCCGTGGCGATGGAGGGCATTCCGTTTGAGCGGATTGACAAAATCGTTCCCGCCGCGTTGTTTCCGCTTCGGGGCGACACGTTTCCCGCGCTCGGCGCACATCACCGCTTTCTCGACATCATTCGCGGCGGCGGCGGCGAACCGCCCTTTCTCTACCCAGCCGGATCGCAGGTCGGGTGGATGGCGTATTGGACACAATTCCTTGTGCCATTTGAGTTGCGTTGTGTGTACTGGCCGACAAGCTTCTCCGCCTCTAAAGGGGAGGCGCGGAATGGGTGGGGGAGACTGCGGGAACTTATCGAAGAGGTCACCGCCCGACAGGAGGAGGAAGCGGAGAGGACAGGCAGAGAGGCAAAGGAGAAGGATACGGGAGCATACGTTATTTATGTTCCATGGACCGTAAATCAAATTGTCAATCTAGAGGCAAGCCTTGTTAAGTATGGATTCCGTGTTCGACGCGTGTTTACACTGGATTGGTTGGACCGTGATCACATGGGCGAACACTTCTGCAATTACTACAATATCGCAGAGTGATTCTCGCTCTTTTCCTTATTCACATTTGTGTGATTGTTGTTGGTGATAGTGGTGACAGATTGTTTTTCTTGTTAGCAATATCAATTTGGATGAATAAGGGTTAGTAACAAGTCAAAAGACAAAAAGGGAAGAAAGAAGAAAAGAAAAAAAGATGAAGAATGATTTCTTTTTGTCTTCTTTTGATGGGGTACTTGACAACGCAAGAGGGAATGGAATGGGACCAAAAGGAGCTGAAGCAGTGTTAAAGGAGTTGAAGGGATATATATTTTTTAAAAAAGGTATTTATAGAGTGAACAAGGTTGGTTTAAAAATATACACAAAGAGTTGGGAAATACTGCAATTTTTTTCGCTTTACACTCGTTATGCCCTTCGAAGCACACATTTCATTCATGAGAGTCACAGTGTCTCACATCTTGTTATTTCCTCGATCGTCTCTTATTGCTTACATTTTTTATATGATGGGGGTAATAATTTTTTTTTTTTTTGCTTCTGTTAACTTTCTAGTTTTTGAGTTTCTTTATTTTTTAAAGTGTTTCCTTTTTTAAAAAATTTTTCGTTTATACATCTTTCTTCTTTTTTTCTTTTTTGGGTTTGTGTCTTTTGTTGTCGCAATTACGTGTTTCTTTGTGAGTGAGGAAAGCAGTAAAAGGAGAGAGCAACATATTTATATTTATTTATATATACGGATACAAACATACGTTGAGTTTGGAGTACCTGGAGAGAGCGAATGTGAAAAGGGTAACGTGGCCACCGACACACTTCATCATTCATCCAAAAGAAGAATTTACATTAGAAACAAACTAAACAACAACAACAACAACAACAATCAATAAAGAGACATTTCTGTCAAATCCGCACGTCTTATTGTATTCGCCATGAAATGTTCTCTTCGAGCATCTCGTGTGGGGAATATGTATGTTTGGCGCAGCCCCTCCATCTGCCTCGGTCCGGATTATCTCCTCATGCTCACCTCCTGTCTCTTCATCCTCACCGCCTCCGCGTTGTTTGTGTGCTTTTGCGTCGTTTTCGCGGCGCGTGTGGTGTGCGGGGTGTGGGCGGCCCTCACCGTGTGCCTCATGCTGCGCTGCGCGACGGCCGACCCCGGCGTTTGTCCGCGCGCCGCCGCCCGCCCCGACGCCGCGCCGCACCACGCCTTGGCGGAAACCGTCACCTACACAAACAGCGCGGGCCGCGAGCAGCAGGCGGCGGTGATGCGGAAGTGGTGCTACAAGTGCCACGCCCACCGCCCGGTGCGTGCGGTGCACTGCCGTTTCTGCGATGTGTGCGTTGCGCGGCGGGACCACCACTGCCCGTGGGTCGGCACGTGCGTGGGGGCGCGCAATTACCGTTTCTATTGGCCCTTTCTTTGGGCCATTCTCGGCCTCGCCCTGACGGTGCTGCTGGGCGGCATCGACAGCATTCGAACGCGGGCACGCGATGCGCACGCCGCCGGGCAGCGGGCCCCGCAGAATCCATACTTCGCTGCCGTTCTTCAATCCCACTTTGTGGAGCCCATGTTAGTTCTTGTCGCACTCGCCGTTTGCTGTTTGGTCGCACCGCTCGCGACGTATCACGCACTCCTCGTGACGCGTAACATGACGACGCTGGAGGAGATGCGCGGGGGGGAGCATTACTTCAATAAGGGCAGTTGTTGGTCAAACACAGGGGCTGCGCTGTGCGGGGCCGCCCCGCCATCTGTTTTGTTCACACTCAACAATGAGAGTAGTGCGGAACTTTCCCCACACTATCACACAGCTGTGGAAGTAGTAATTAGCGACACCGGAGAGCATGAGGGAGAGTGAAGGCAGTATTTGATTTATGATGATTATAATGTTTTGTTATAATATTATTTTACTGTGAGGGGAATCGAGGAAAAGAGAAGAAGAGGTTTTTTTCTTTTTTTGTTTTTCCCTTTGAGTGCGCGTTGGTGGCAGTAGGAAAGCGACGAGGTTTCTTTTGTTTTTGTTTTTGTTTTTCGATATTGTTCGTGGTGAGGTGTCTTTATTGCCAATGAAAATGTGAAACTGTGCTTGGATCTTCTTGTTTTTGCTATTAACAATATAATATATATATATATTAAACAAAGAAACTAATCGTGTGCAGACATATCTACGCTAGAAGTGGAACAACACAGGGTGTTCAGGAATACAATGACAACGGAAAAACAAAAGTGAGGGGAAAAAAATAAAAGTACTGTCGTTTGGTGTTACAGTACAATCTGAATTTTTTTTGTTTATTTTCATTGCTCTGTTTTTTTTTTTTTTTTAACGTTTCACAGTACCTATCTATTTATTTATACATATATCCACAAGTGTATGTTTTTTTTTTCTTTAATTCTTAACGGTGTGTATCTCTATGTTTACGGGTGTGATATGAGATGTTTCTATTCTGTTTTTTTTTTTCTGCTTATCGTCCTCTTACTGTCTTTTTTTTCTTCTATTTCTCTTTGAATTTTTCACGTTTTTTTTTTTTGTTCTATAGATCTTTTCGATTGATTTCAATAGGAGTGTACTCTTGCTCCTTATCTACAATAACAACAAACAACAAGAGGTAACATCTCTGTGTGTGTGTGTGTTTTGTGCGTAGGATGCAGCCAGCCACTGCGCCGTACATTCTTCGCGCGCTTTATAAGGATGAACACATTGTGAACACACATGTGATGCGTCCGTTGAGCGATTTAGTCACCGCCACCCTTGGCGCCCATGCAACGAATAGCTATGACCGACTCATCAGTAATGTGGCGAAGGGATTGTACGTCTTCTTTGCCCTCCTGCGCGGCCAAACGCTCGGGGAGGAGTTCTGCGATCTCCTCCCCGTCACCCCGGGGAGTCCGCCGCGTCTGCTGCGGGTTGGGCGAAAAGGTCTGCTCGCTCTTCTCTTCGCGTTGGAGCCGGTCGCGCTGTTTCACTTTGCGGTGCGCGCGTTCCCGTCGGTGCCGCCGCACGATGTCGTGGCGAACGTAAAGCGCGGGGTGACGGCGCTGTTATTTCTGTTTGAGCGCTACGGCACGCTTCCACACCGTTTGGTGCGGGTGCGGGCGCTGAGTCTGCTCCCCTCGCGCGTCCTCGATGGTGACGACGGGGCCCCCCGCACGTATCTCGTCTTGGGCGTCGTTCTCCTCCTCGAGTTGGCGCTGCGGCTGCGCCGTTTTCTCGCCGAGCGTCGGGGAAAAGGACGCCGCGCGAATGCCGGCGATGGCGCGGCGGAGAGGGACGACAGTGAGGCCGACGACGAGCGGCGGGCGGCGGCGGGGAGGTGCATGTTGTGCCTCGGCCACCGCACGCAGCCGACGGCGACGCTGTGCGGGCACATCTTCTGCTGGAGGTGTCTCGCGGAGTGGAACACGTCCAACACGAAGGGCGTCATCTGCCCATTCTGCAGACGGCACATCACAATGCAGTCGTCCGTGCCGCTCTTCTTTTACGTGGCAAAGGAGCCACCAACGGTGGGCGGGGGCGGGGCTGGTGGGGCAAATGGCGCAACAAACACAAATACGGAGAGAAGAGATCCGGTCGAGTGATGGGACAGCTATGGGTGTTTCCTGCGGAAGGGAGGAAGAAAAACAAAAGGGTAAAGTGTGAGATGATCGTGAGGTCTTTTTTTTTGTGAGCTTGCGAGGTGAATGGGAGCGGGAATACTTGCTGAAGAAACATCACGGAGATAGATATTAATC
>JASANV010001471.1:0-71531 GCA_030849715.1 Trypanosoma mega | reverse complement strand
GTTCAATATAGTTTTTGTCCCCTTTATTGAATCCATTACGTATGTCATCCGCGGTGAGCTTTGTTGTGCCGTCCAGGGCACCAATGATAATATCTTCGGCAAAGGCGATTTTGGTAAAGGTGAGCACGACGAGAAGCAAAATTAATGTCATCGCACCATTTGAATTACGATGCTTTCCTTGCCACAGAGACATAATTTTTTTAAAAAATGTCCTTCGTTGATATCGAGTACAAATATATATATATATACCGTCTTGCTAAATTGAATTCAATTTTATTTTTACTTTTTTTGTTTTTGTTTTCTGGGGTGTTCTGTTATTTTTCTTCTTTTCGGTGTCAATGTGTAACCTCTTTTTTTGGGGGGAGTTTTCTTTGTTGGTGTGTTAAATAGGAAAAGTGGAAGCTTTCAACTCTGTATGTCTTCTTTTTTTTGTTGATGGTAAAAATCGAAAACAATGTATTAGTAAGTATTCTCAGAAATTACTTTCTCGGGAATATCTACTGCGGCCACAATAATAAAGTCCTTGTGGAGAAGCGATAAAAAATAAATACCCCACGATATTCCTCTTTTGAAAATTATCTGTGGAAGTAAATATATACTTTTTTTTCTTTTTACTTACTACTTAAAAGAAATAAAAAAGGGCTTTCAGGTATATCTGTTCTGTTTTTATCACCTAAGCGTCTAAGATTTCAAAAAAAAAAATCACAAGCAAGGAGACAGAAAAAAGAGGCAAAGAAGGAGAAAAAGAAGGAACATAATTTGTACCGATTTGAAAATCCACGTAGACGAATACAAATACAATGGTAACAGAAAGAATGTCATGATTCATAAAATGAAAAGTAATAATATACATACATACATTTATATATATAGATATTCTTTTATGGCCCGAAAGCCCAAGGTAAACGCACGAAAACAAAAAAAAAAAGAGCAGATTGTGGACACTAGAAGGCTGCACAACAATGTGTCTTATCAATCTTCTCTGAGTGGAATGAGCAACCTCAAACGGCTAAAACCTCTGCGATTGCTCATTCCACTTTTTGAACAAATAAAAAAAAAAGAAAAGAGAAAATAAAATAAAAAAGAAGGAAAAAAAAAAAGATATAAAATCTTTTTTTTTTTTGTGCCATGAACTCGCAGCTACTTCACTCGTAGTTACTGTCATGCACAGAGGTCGATGAGATGAACACAACGCGTTGAGCTGCAGGGTGAATTTGGGCCTGCATGCGCGTGCTGCGATTCACTCTACACGACTAAATTACGGCTCTAACAGAGTTAGGCAAAGAAAATTTTTTTTAGGTTCCATGCAATAACTGGATGTGCGTCGGTAGTGGCACTTCCAGAGATACATAGAAGTGTAAATAAACAAATAAATAAAGTCGGTGCACGAAATTAAAACAGTAAAAAAAATTAAATTAAATTGTAGAGGAAATAAAACAACAAAAAAAAAATTTTTTTTTCCTTTGCCCAAATAGATACGAAAAAAAAAAAAATCTGGAAAAAAGGGAGGTGGTAGTAAACTTATATATAGTGAGGCAGGGAATAAAAATAAAAAAAGGCAGAAGCAGAGCGACCAGGTGGAAATTTTTTAAGTTTACGCATTTCTCACCATTGGGTCGTAATACTTTATTTTTCCTTATTTTATTCTACTTAATATTTTTCCTTTTTAAAATATAATTATTTGCTATTCATCATAAGCTCATTGGTAGAGATTTTTTTTCTTTCTGTTTTGACTAGCAGGGTGATATTGTGCCTGCATACATCTCCTTTAAAAACACAACATTTAAAAAAAAATTATGAACATTATCAAATTTCATTTTTTTTTCTCTTTTTCTCTTCGCACATTTATAACATATGTAGATACATATTTCTTTTTTCTCCTTTTTTTTCTACGCATGTTAAATCTTTTTATCGCTCTTCAGCACTGCCACATCGATAGGTTCATTGTTGCTTTCACTTTGACTGCTGAGACCACTGGAAGAGTTTTTCTTGCCAGCAAAAATGGGTGCAAATTCCGTATCCTTCCGTTTAAGCGCATCGCAAACGCGTCCTGCCGGGATGAGAACAAACACGAGTGGCAAACACACGAGCGGCGCAATCAGATGTCCCACAATGATAAGCCACTTGACATTACTGAAATCACACGGAGGGGAGGTTTTGACGGGCCAAACCGTTTCCATGAGAATAGTCCCAATGGTATTCCCCATCGCATCTCCCAGGTTGCTGAAACCGGCGAGGATGGCAAACATGGTGCTCTCCGACCCTTTTGGGCAGAGACGGGCAATTAAGAAGTTCATCGGCATGTAGTTCAGCATGAAACAGACTTGTCCAACAATGGAATCACCCAGAATGTACAGTGCGTGATCATTGACATGGGGACGATTCCAACGTTCCACGAGGATTAAATCAAAGATGCTTCCCACCACCAATATGATGGTCGTCACGAAGAAAGTCAGACGGTAAGAACGCTTGGAGAAGATGGCACTGAAAAGATACACACCGACCAATCCACCAATATTTCCAATAATCGCTCCCACAGTGTTATAGAATGTTTGAGTAAACTGTGGGCCATCGGGAAGACAATCTTTTTCAGCCATGTAGAATGTATCCAGTGCACCCGGAATAGAGATATAGGAAGCTAACTGGATGTAACTGAAAACATTTGCCTTGGCAACAGTAAAGGGAAGGGCGTAGAAACCAAATCCACAGAGCACCACTGATACCGTAACACAACCATAAAGGAGCCAATACGTCTCCCCAATAATGGTGAGGACTGCCATGGTAAGAACTCCAGCGGTCATGAGAACGCCATAAGCCGTAACACGTTTGTTTCGGATCATCACCTCGGTATTCACTTCGAACGCATTGCCACAACAAGTAACCTGTTGTAGGGTAAATGCCTCAAGATCATTCTTAGGCTTTGCAAATTCTTCTGTTTTAGCAGCTTTTTCGGCGGCGGCGGCGGCGGCGGCCAACTCCATGTCATCATTTACAAAAGCATCCTGATGAACTGGAGGCTCTGTTATGGCAAGTTGCTCATTTTTTGTTTGAGACATCCTTTCATCCGTAGGGGTCTGAATTTCCATCAGGTACAAATAGTCCTCTGTGCGTTCTTCGTGATTGCGCTTTTCACCGTACCAGTTAAAGATAAATAATGCACCACAGAGTATCTGCAAGCCGGTAGAAAGAAAAGCACCAACACGTGGCTTACCAATGTCCGAAACGGGGCCTTGAATGGATGAGGCGATAATGCTTCCCACACTGATGAGTCCCCAAACCCAAGAAATGAGGTCAGCACCAGGTTTTGGATGTTTGCGTACCAAACGGCTGTAGTGTCCTTCCGACAACACATCCACATTAGCCATACAAAAGTTTGTGACAAAGAGGAGGGCGGCGGCGGCATGAACACTTCCCAAACTGGCAGGTAGTAAGCCGTAGCCAAGCGCACAGACACCCCCAATCAGACATGATAGGAAAATGTACCAACGCTTGGTGTAACCAAAGATGGCGAATGAATCACACAAAATAGCTGAAAGCGGTTTGATGGACCACCCCATCGAGATGATACCACTTATACGCTGGTACGCGCTGGCTGTTGTCTTGAATTCCTTCATGTACATTGGATAGATAGATGTCTTGAGAAGACTTTTGGACAAACCTTTGCTCATAACGTACACCGCTCCAAGTGAAAATACACATTTGGGTCCAAATGCCTGCACCGCTGGCCCCATAATAGGGATGCGACGCATGCATGGCACCAAATCGAATAAACGCTTGGCATCTGGATGTAAATATTTTGCTTCTTTCAACTCTTCAGCGCTCAAAGGGGGGTAGTCGTAGTTGTATACCTCCTCCTCCTCTGTTGTTGGTTGCTTTCCGAGATAATTACCAGACACGGCAGACATGTTTCAAGTTGGGTAAGTACAATGTTTTCCTCCTTCTTGTGACTTAGTTGCTCGTATGGTGTGTGTGCGTAAAAAAAGAAAGAATATATATATATATATATATATATATATGTTTGTATCTTTTTTTGTTAATTTAAAGTTTGAGTTGTGCGTAACTAAAAAGAAAAAAAAAAGAGCAAAATGTAAACAAGAGATAGAAGGTAGAATGTGGAGAAATACAAAGAAACATTTTCTCTTTTTCATGAAAAAGATAATATCAATAATAAAGACAAAATATGACGAATTTTTTTCTTCTCCTTTGATTCAATTTTTTTTTTTTGTGCAGGATGTTCTTCTTTAATCTCACCAAATATATATACATATATATATATATGTTTCTTTAAAAAGTCCTGCTTAAGAAAAATAGATAAAGAGAGAGTAAGCGGGAGAGATAGAGAAAGAGAGCGAGCAAGATTGCGAGTCTCACTCATAAATTTAGATAAACAGGATTTGCCCTGGTAAACAATTCCTGTACGCCTTGTAATGTGAGTAAGATGCATCCAATGGCACTAATCCACCGCAGTGATTGGCAATTGGCCAGTCCATTAATATCCTCAAGAAGATCGAGTTCATCGAGGATGATTTCCGTTAGCACCGGTAGCTGATCGAGCCCCTCAAGTCCTTTACTTGTTAATCGCTGGCACCCACGAAGGTTGAGGTACTGCAATCGCTGGCAACCAGCCGCGAGGCAGGTCACAGAGCTGACTCCACAGAATGCCATGTTCAAATGACGCAGTGTCGCACAACGTTCCAATCCTTCAATGCCATTTGTACGAAGACGTTCCATAGATGCAACATGAAGCACCTCCAGCCGGGGGCAGTTACCAAGAAAGCTTATGTTGACCACCTCACTGTGGCGAACGGAGAGCGTGTGAAGTGACGGTATTTCTTCCAACCCACGCAGTCCATCACTGTTGAGTTGTGGACAGTGATCCAAGTAAAGCTCCGTCAATGCGGCGCTGCAACGCAGGAAGGAAACACTCTCAATCGGTGTATACGAGAGACGCAAGACGCGCAGGGATGGGATTTCCCCGAGCCCTTCTACTCCCGCCTGCTCAAGATGGCGGCAGTGGCAGAGGTCCAATTCTGTGAGACTTCGAGAGGCGTAAAGGGCTTCCACGTCAAGAACATTTGTGTCCTGTAGTGAGAGGTAGCATAGCGTCGTGCACGCATTTAAACCACGAATAGAACCACGAAGAATGCGTTTGCAGCCATCAAGCCGCAAGTGCTGAAGCGATGGACTCGCCGCTAGCTGCTCTGTGGAGTCAATGCGCGTGTATTCCAGCGCAAGTAGCTCTAGTTGTGGTAGTAGGTGTAACCCTTCTATCGACACAGTACCGATGCCGTTGCAGCGTGTGAGAAGCAGTCGACGCAATGAAGGACAATGAGACAGACACGTAACACTGCGAAGATTTTCTGTGTATGCCATTGACATATGCTCTAGCGGTGCCCTTTCAATCCCATTAAGCGCCATCGCACTGGACACGCGACATGCGTGAATAAGCACTTCACCCAAAGAAGGACTTGCACCCATAAATCCAAGAAGATCCACACAAACCCGTTCCAGATGCAGCACCTCCAGTGTTGGCAGCCGCTCCAGACCAGACAAGGATGATGTGGTAAAGGTTGTGTCAAGAACCACATGCACCTCACGCAGAGCGGTCAATGTACTTGTTGTACACGATAATAAGATGGATGGGAGTTGTTTTTGCACGGCTGCTCCCTCCACCCAAAGCACCTCCAGAAACGACAATGCTGTTGCGGACCAGTCTCCTATTCGGTGAGTTCCACTCCATTTACCACTTCCACTCAGCGAGGTTGGCAGTGGGGTACTACACAGCAAATATAACTCTCGTAGTGCAGAGACTTTACAGTCAGGCGGCTCAAGCATGTCGAGGGTGTCAATCGGGGAGGGGCACAAGTAGAGTACCTCGAGGTGTGGTAAAAGGAGGCTTAACGCGCGCATATCTGACGCACAAAGACGAAACGGCTCATCCTCACAGTCCCACTCCATCTTCTCGCCCGCCCTACCCACACTGCTCCCTCTACTCACACCACACGTGTTCCCATAACCATTACTCTGACTCAGCTCTCCTTGTTCGTTGGTTTCACTGAAAGTTTGACTAGATGGGCTGGCGTTACTTTGTGCACCATTGTGTCCTATTTCATGGACGTACGGGGCCCACACATCGTCCTCGCCGCGTCGCCGCGGTGCGTTGGGGTGCCTCGGGGTGATACTGAGCACGCGCAATTGCGGGTGTGCGGCCAACATGGCGGCGACCCAAAGCCACCGCCCGCGCGGCGGGGGCACCCGTCCGCCGTCGAGCGTGCAGTAGAGCTCCGCGAGCTGCGGCACATCGGCGACGAGGGCCTTGGCGAGCCACGGCATGTGCGCGGCGGCGACGTGCAGCGCGAGCGGCCGCTGCCCGCCACGTCCGGCGCCCTCCCCGGGGGGGCGGAGCGGCGGCGGAAAGGCGCGCGCGAGCCAATGCAGCAGCGCGGGCGACAGCGCGCCGCCGTCGGGGAGAAAGGCGTGGCACGTGCCGGCGGTGTCCTCCGCGAGCAGCGCGGCGGTGCGGCGAATCGCCAGCGGCCGCTCGGAAAGGCGCCCCCCGCGCCAAAGCCGGTCGAGGCGCAGCGCGTCGTGGTGGCAGCGCCGCGCCCGGCGTCCGATTCCGCTGGCGATTCGCGGGGGCTCCGACGCGATCAGCGCGATCCAGTTGAGCTGCTCCGCCCGCCGCCGCAGCCGGGGGGAGGCGGCCGCGAGCGCCAGCGGAATCGGACGCCGGCAGTACGGCAGCGCGGCGCCCCAATCCAACGCGGCGCGCGAAACCGGCGGGGAGAGGCGGCGACGGAGGGGGGACGCGGGCGGAGGCGGGGAGAGGGGGGAGGGGGCGACGTCGTCTACCATTCACCCAGGGGCGTTATTCTTTGGGAGGCTTCTTCGTTTACTGTTGGTTGTCAACGCGTTGGGTTTCAAGAGAATGCGCCTCGTTTCGGATTATATATGTGGTGTGCTTTTGGTGTTGTGGTGCTTGTCAACAAAACGTATATACAACCAAATATATAACTTCACTTTTCTTAGTCTACTCTATGAATAAATGTGTAATATTTTTTTTTTTTGGTTGCAATCACAACCCATGATAGTATTCAAAAACAAACAAAAGCAGACTATTTCTTCCTCTCTCTCTTTTTTCTTTTTTGGTTTCTTTTTTTGTTTTTTAATTGTTACGACTCGCTGTTGTCTTTTTTTTTTTCTTTTGGTTATGTGTGTATATATGAGAAGCGCTAGACTTCGTTTAACTTTACTTTTTAATTTTCTACTTTGACTCTTGTTTTAGCTTAATTTACTTTTCCTTTCTTCTGTCACTAGAAGTGTATATAGTACGACGATACACAATATTTTTCTTTAAGAAAAACAGGAAAAATACCACGAACAACGACGAATATATATATATATATATATATATATATCTAAAGAACCACTCAAAAAAGCGTTCTTTATTTTCCTTTTTTTCGCTTTTTTTTTTTGAAAGTGTATTTTGTTCAAACAAAGAAAACAGATTTTCCAGAGAAACAACAACAAAGTAATGCTCCAATGGTCACGCTCGGAGATTCTTAGAAGAACGAAAGCAAAGAAAGAAAGCAAAGGAAAAAATATTTTCTATTCCAAGATATGGCAAACAAACCAAAATAAATGTAATCAAAAGTACATTCTCCAATAAACAAAATATTACAGACAACTGTACAAATATCAACCACACTTTTTTTATAAACATATATATATATATATATATATCAGCAAAAATAGAAAGAGGAGGGTACTAAAAAGAAAATAAACAAAACATATAAATAAAAGAAAAGCGTCTGAAATAATACTATGCACAGCGATTTCCTCATTTTTTCCCTCTTTTTTGGTTTTCTTCTTCTTTTGCCTCTTCTTCACTTTCAGTGAATTTTTGTTTGTTTGTTTCTTTGTTTCTGTGTGTGTGAGAAGGAGTTTTATCACGGAATCGTAGAAACAACAGTGCGTCTCATCGGTTGTGGTGTATTTAAACAAATCTCCAAATAGAAAAACATCTCATTTCCTTCTTTTTGTTGTTCATACTTTACTATAATAACAATAAATACATTATTTTTTTTTTTTGTAAATCATTATGAGGGTAAAATAAATCCCGAAAGAGGGAAATAAAGTAAACAACAACAAAAAAAAAAGAGTCAAATAAAGTGAAAAGATAGGAAAACAACAAAAAATGTTTAACATCACTTTTCATCTGTTTACTTTGACTTTTTCTTTTTTAATTGTTTTTTTCCCTCTCTTTCCGTTCTTGATTACCCCCTTTTATTTATTTATTTTTATTTATATCAATTTTCTTACTGTTTTTTTTTATATTTATTTTCTATTCTTAAAAGGAAATACCGGAGACACCAAATACACCCAACGCAGCGTACAAAGACACACGCCATGTACCTCAACCCAAAACATCATCACACCAAAACAAAAAGAAAGAAAGAAACACAAACACACACACCCATTAGCGCATGCGCCATCCATTTCACACCAACACCACCACACAAAAACCTAAACAAACAACCTTTTATTATTTCCTTTTTTCTCACTTTGCTTTGAAAAAACACATTTGGAATGATTTTTGTTTCTTTTGCTTGTATATAAAATTTTGCTTGTCTATTTTTGCTGTTGGTTTTGTTTTTCTTTTTTCAAAAAAAAAAAAAAAACGACTCACACACACACACCTCTTTTCCTTCTGTTTTTTCCTTCACAATATTTTTTTAAATTTTTCTTGTTTTTATTCTCAAATGAAAATAAAGAGAAAAAAAAAAAAAAACATGCAATGGCAAACTCTGGCATACTGCCCTGCATTGTACACATAAATAATTTTTGTTATTTTCATTCATGAATTCACTTTTTTTTTTCTTTTTTTGTATGGACAAAAAAACTGCACACACTTTTTGCTTAAAGAAAAATTTTTACTTTATTGCTTTCTTTTCTTTTTGTTGTTTTTTCCTTTTCCCCGAGAGAGACTTTGCTGAAGAAAGAGAAAAACAGAAAAAAAAAATGAATGGAATAACAAAACTCACTTTGACACATTCAAGAAACTTCATAAAGGCGAATGAACAAGGAGAGTGACAGGAAAGAAAAGACGCACATACAGAAGAAGACAAAGAAGGAAACGACGAACACACTTAAAAAATGAAAAGAGAGAGAGAGAGAGAAGAAGAGTGCGGAAAAAAAAAAAACAGGTATTCTGGTGAAGCTGGCACGCGAAAAAGTAGTATTATAACCATTACAATTCGCTCCTGCACTTCCTCTATGGAAACAAATATATATATATATATATATATATATATTTATATGTTGCTTATTGTGGTTGTTGATTCATGCTCCCCCCCTTCCCTCTTTTCGCACCTTTCATCTTCTCTATTACCTCCTGTCCACCTCGCCCCGTTTCGCCTAACGCGTGCGTGCGTCCATCTCTGCCCACTCCCTTTCCTCCTCGTCGTCCTCCTCGTCCTCGTCGTCGTCCTCGTCGGCGATGCCGCGGAGGTGGTGGGCGAGCCACTCGGGAATGAGCGCGGCGTACATCTCCCCAAAGAGCGTCACGCGCCCCGGCCCCGCCACCTCCACCGCGACCGCGCCGTCCACGTCGAGGCGGAGGTCGACGCCGCGGCACACGTCCGCCGGCCGCGGGAGGGCGATGGCGTGTCCGCCGAGGCGCGCCGCCGGCGAAACGGACGCGGCCGCCGGCGGAAAGGAGGCGACGGCAAAGGCGCCGCTCTCGCCGGCCGCGCCGAGGGTGCGGACGCGCGCCACCGTCGGGGTGCGGGTGTGCGGGAGGCGGCGGTGCCGCGCGTAGGCGTCGAGCTCCTTCGCGGTCGGGGGGGTGAAGGCGATGTGCGTGATGCGGACGGAGCGGTGCGTCTGCTGCGCCGCGCACGCGTGGAAGCTGTACGGCTCCGTCTCCGACACCACCACGCGAAACGACGTCGACGTCACCTCATCCCGATCCTCCATGCACGCAGGGGTGTGTGCGCAGTTATGCTTTTATACAAATATATATGTATTGGTGCACTCTTTTTCTTACTTTTTTTGTATTCGTTTGTTCGAAACTTTTTTTTGTTTACTTATTTTGTATTTGACTTATTTTGTATTTGACTTATTTTGATTTTTTTGTTTTTGTTTGCTTTGTTTGTTCCTGTTACTATTTCACCCCTATTAATAACTTTTTTCTTCTTTTTTTTTGTGTGTGTGTTCTTTACGGTGTGTCTTTTTTTTTTCTTTTGTTGTTTTTATTTGTGCTGTTTGATTTGTCCCGCGGTTTTGTGTACCTCCTACGTACTTGTAACGGTGGTAGGCAATACAAAAGAGGAGTTCCAAAACTTAAACAGAAATCACGAAACTTTTTCTTTTTCTATATAAATATGTGTATAAATGTATGTAATTCTTCTTTCTTCGATTAGGTATTCGTTGTTTTTTTTTTTTTTAAATCTGAAGTCAAAAGAATCACTGTTGCGGAGGCAAATACAAAGTAAAAAGAAACCAATAAAGAAAAAAGTACTAAGAGATAGTGGAGGAAAAACCCCTTTTTAAATTACAAAACAAAAAAAGAGAGAAAAAAAAAACAAAAAATAAAAAAGTAATAAAAGAAAAAGAAATCATTGTATTGATGATGGTTGTCAGATAGACCCACACATAAACAAAAAGGAAAGGTAAAGCAAAGAGAGAATAAAACATAATACCTGTAATTAAACACCTAAACGAAGAGAGAAAGTAGCTCATCGCAACAAACAAGAGAGGGAAACACACACACAAACACATAACAGTATGCCTATTTGTATACAAACACACACATATACACGAACACGTATATTATATATATATAGATATATATATTGGCCTATGTGCGTGCCGATAGTTCATTGCATGTAAAACCTCATATTACGTTTCCATTTACTTCCCTCCGTCCCGATACTCCCCTTCTTCCCTTTCCTTGCCCTTTGCGTATGGCGCCGCCTCCGACTCCACCTCGCGCACGCCCGTCACCTCCGGCACCCAATGCCGCGTGGTGCGCTCAATCAGATCGCGCAGTGTCGTCTTGCTACTAGCGCAGCGCCGGCACGCACCGAGCATCTCCACCTCCATCACCGCCCCGTCGAGTCGCACAAAGCGAATATCCCCGCCATCACGCTGCAGCTCGGGTCGTATGGTGGTGGCAATGAGTTCCTTTAGCGCGAGCACAACCTCCGCGTCGCCTTCGCAGGGAAGCGTGTCGGGGTGGGGGTGCGGCGCGCGCGCGTCAATGTGCGGCGCACCGCTGAAGAGGTGATCCGTCAGGAGGGCACTCACGTGTAGCTTCAACTCGCTCCAGTCCGCGGTGGCGATGAGGTCGCGCAGCACGGACTCATCCACCGCCGCCGCATCGCCGTCCGTCGCGTTGGGTGAGGCGTCGCTGTGCGCGTCGGGGAGCGTCTTTTCCACGAAGTAATGCGCGGCTGCGGCGGCTGCCTCACTCGCCACGCGCCGAACCGTCACGAAGTGCGGACCAATCGTGACCTCCTCCACCATGGGCAACTGACGCAGGAGTTGGTCCGCCAAGGGGGACTGGTAGCTGTTCTCGAGGGTGAAGCGGACGGTGCCGCCACCGCTCCCGGAGGGAAGGAAGGTCACACCGTCCACAAAGAATTTGTAGCACGCCGAATTGGGTGTCGCACTAAACCGTACAAGGTAGGCGCGGCGCAGTGGGAGCCACGGTGTAGAAAAGGCAGAACGCGCCAAATGAATAGACGCGAATCGCCGAAAGGGGGCGAAAGAATGCGACATGTCACAACGCCCTTTTTTTGTTTCAATACATTTTAAAATAGTCAAGAGGAAAAGGTAATAAAAGGAGCAGGACATGGTACAAGAAAGAATGTATACATACTATTTGGGTATGTACACCATTTGTTTTCCTTTTCGCAAGGCAACAATAGGCACAAAAAAAAAAAAAAACAAGAGAGACAAAAAAAAAATGATACAACTTGTGGATATACCCTCTCTCTGGACGTTGATAAGACAGCATCATCCATGGAGACAAACAGATAGACAATAAGAAAAAGTGGTATGTCCTCCCTCTCTCTTCGGCGCGTGTCGATGTGCATGTGTGTGAATGTGTCTGTTAGACAAAGTAGTACGACTCTTGTCGCTCCTCCTCAGCGAGTGCCTGGCTAATCATGAGTGGAACTTCCGTCTCTATTTCCTCATTCAGTGCCATTTGTTTCTCAAACTTTTCTCGGAGTATTTTGGCCCATGTTTGGGTTCGCGCCTGTGCCCGAAGTCGGTGCTGTTGCAGTTGCTCCTCCTGCTGCGCCCGCCGCTCCTTGTAGACGGCAAGGAGCTGGTGGTACTCCGCGGAGGGCAGTTTTTGCATCGCCTCGAGCGCCTCCGTCTGCAACCGCAACTGCGCCTTTCGTGCGGCGAATCCGCGCAACTTGATCAGCCGCGCGGCGGCCTCCTCATGCAGCAGGTGGATCGGCAGCTCCCCCGCGCCGTCCGCCCCGCTCTGGACGCACTCCTCGACTCCGAACTCCCGCGCCACGCGGTTGTACAGCGCGACGCAACCGACGCATTCCCTTTCCGACAGCACCGCCGTCTCCCCGCCACCGCCGCGCGCGGAGGCCTCGTGGCAGCGCATCGCGTTCCGCTCCCCGCAACGCGCGCAGCGAAGCGTGACGCGCTCCTCGCACGGACGCGGCGCGACCCCACAGCGCACCTCCTGAAAGTGGCGCACCAGCGCAAAGGCGGGGCTCGACTCACTCATTCCCGTCACTGTCAACTGCCCGCACGGGAGCTCCACGAGCCCGAGGAACTCGCACGGCTCGCACGGCTCCCCGCAGCGGCGAACACACATGTGCCCACACGACGGCACACGCGTGCACGGAAAGGGGCAGTGACTGTGCGGGGCGTGTTTCCTCTCCTTTTCACACCGCACACGTGTCGCGTGTTCCGCTTCACTGCCCCCCTCATCCACGTCCCGGCTCTCCAGGGTTGGCGCCGCGCCGTCTGCCTCGTTGGTGTGCGGTGCGGTTTCCTCATCGGTGTCGTCCCGCGTGGTGGCGTGACAGGGACGAAGACACGCATGCGCGGCGTTGGTGCAGTTATCGTATGGTTTTAAACAAAGGGATCGACAGCGCCGCACCCCGAGGCGTTGCACCACGCACGCACCCGCCTCACTGTGTGCCATTATTGCGAGTTGACGGCTCTTGTCGTGGTCTGGGCAGCGGAGTGCCAAGGCGGAGGCGGCGGCGTCTTCTGAAAGCCAATACCCGCCCACCTCTCGCGCGTGGGCCACAAGGCGCACGAGGCGGCGCAGCGGATCAAGGGTTTGAAACACTTCCCGACTTCCAATAAGAATGGCTCCGCGTCGGGTACGACTTGCGGCACGCCAGAGCCACCATTCCAGTCGCTCTGTGAACTCTGGAGTGGCAACGCGCTCCCACGTGGACCAGCGCTCCGCCTTACCACCGCCCAATCGCTGTGTCAAACCGGAAAGACAAATGATTACCACATCCCACTCCGCGTCATCCTCCACAAAGTCATCCGTGAGAAACGGGAGGGGCGTGATGGACGAAAAAATATCCTCCTTTTCCTTTGCTTCGGCGTCCTTCTCGCTCCTATTCTCGTCGTCGTCATCGTTCTCTTCTACTTTTTCTGCGAATGTGTCGGCCCCGGCAGCGTCCACCAAATCCGCCACAAAGGGACTATACACACCAAACGACAAGGTCGGATCGACAGCACGGAGGTGATATCGCACAAATCGCGCCGCCCTCCAATCAGCCTCCACCGCCACACGAAGGGGAACCGCGTGTGTCCATAGTTCTACACAAGAAGGCGAGGAAAGACCCGGAAGCGGACCCTCTGAGGAGGTGTTGTCCACATTGGCCTCAGCGGTGGAGGAGATTGGGGCACTGAGGGCAGCGGCAGCGGCACTAAATGCCGCACGGCGCGTGTCAACCCTCGCATTACGACACACTTGCACGGCAGTATGCATTGCAGACGTTGTAAAGCGTTGTGCCTCGGCAAGTGAAACATTGGATCCAAAAGGTGAGTTAATTAAGGAACGCTGCAGTGACGCAACAACCGCGCGAGGGGCGCTGCGTTCATGGGAAAGTGCCCCCTCCACTTGCTGCGACAGCACCATCGCTGCAACGGGCCAAAGAGTGAGAAAAAGTGAATCTGTTAAGTGATCAAAATCATCAATCACGACTATACGTGGACGCCATGTGCGACAAAAGGCGAGTTGTCGCATTACGGAGGTGCCTGTGGCTGCAACCACAGGGACACGGGACGTTTGCGAGGCTGCCGCCACAGCTCGTGTGAGTTCATCCAGAAGGGCAAAGAGAGTCTGTGCCTCGTCTATTATAGCATGCTGCAAAAGGTTCAAAAGCTCACGCTGTTTCCCTGCAAACACCGCACGCCACGCGGCCGCCTCATCACGACCATAGTCAGCGAGACTACGTGATGCATTGGGGAGTTCCACCTCCGTAAACTCCTGTAAAGCCGGTTCCAAGGTATCCCAGATGAGACGTACATCACGGGGAGTTCGGGAAGGGTTTGTATTCGAATGCTGAGCATCCGAAACGGGTTGGAGCTCCGTCCGCGCAACAGTGGCGCTGTCCCAGAGATCTTCCGCGAGGTACGACTCCCACGACTTACCCCCACGCGCAGCTGCTAGGGCGGTCTCACGACGTTCCCTGTGCGACATGATAAATGAAAGCAGCGCTGGGTCGAGGTGCCACTCACCGGAAGCCTCCGATTCAGCAGCGGCACGTCGAACAGCAGCACAACGATGACCCATTTCACGCAAAAAGCAAAGCCTTTCTCGCAGGACGGCCGTAAGTGGCGCATTCAGTGCACGTTGGTAGCTCATAGAGACTAGCTCCTCTACAGATTGAAATTGTCGCTTCATCTCATCCTCCTTTCCCGCTTCCTCCGTCTCCTGTTTCTCCTTATTTTGCTGCGCATCGTCCTCTTGCTGCTCCGTGTTCACATTCTGCCTCTCACGGGTATCTGGGGATGGGTGAATGATCTTGTTGGGATCCTCATCCGTGCGGTGTCGATTTTTTCCACAAAGAACGCGTAAGGCGTGGGGTGGAGGGTCATGCCGAACTGCACGTGGACGTAGCAGCAACGGCGCTTGACAATGTCGCATCCGCTCCCCCAGCAACACGTGCTCCTGAATGTGGTCCACCGCTGCCGTAGCGACCTCCTCCAACGCATCACGCGTCGCGCCAGTAGCGTCACGGGCTGAAAAGAAATCCATCATCTCCTCCGCCGTGGCAATCTCGGCAAGACGAAGGTTGAGATTTTGTGTACTGTGTCGAATTGTTGCGTGCCATTGCTGTTGGTGTTGTCGTCGCAGTACACTGAGTGCACGACCGCGAGTTAACCCTGTAGCGCACATGACAGTTGTTTTTCCGCTCCCAACAGCCCCAGAAAGAGCACGCAGTCCTATTCCAGGTGCGGTGAGCGTGTGAAGGCACTCCACCTGTGTCGCTGTGAGATCCGCAGCCGCAGCCAACTCCGTCAAGCAGCGCTGTGACGCCTCAATCTCACCAGGAAGCGGGGACTGGGGTACGAAATATTCCCCCGCAGCCCGTTCATTAGAGCCATTGTCCCACCAAATAACCCCATCAACCCCTTTAGGAGGTGTATTTTTGGCACGAGGAACGACAAGATCTTCGTGTCGCATGCGAACCATGAGGGAGCGAAGGTGGTGCATGTACACAGCGTACACCTCTGCCGGTGTATCCGGTGGAAGGAGCCGTGAAGGGGACGGCAGTGCGTTAAAATCATTCTTGCTACCTGTAGGAAAAGTAGTGGTGGAGTTCTTCGACGCACTCATTGTCTTTGGAGGCTCACGGTGCAGCATCCAAGCCCCCGCCCCGGCTGAGAGGAGGGATGGAAGCATGTCCGCATCACGAAGCAGATAGGCCGTAGCTGTAGCCTTCGCTGTGGAAGCATCTGCGCTTTCGATGGTGACTACATCAGACAATATGACAGGAAAGGCAAATGGCTTTCCATGAAGAATGACTACAATAAAGACAAAGTACGAGGATTGCTGAGTCACCACGGCGAGTTCCTCCAACTCCCCGGAGAAACCTGACCCATCAGCTACAGCTTGCAAAGTGAAAGAAACAGGAACACCAAAAAGAGCATGCAGTTGTACCTCACGTGCCGTGTAGTCTGAGAAGCGCGGACGCAGTACGAGCTGCTCCAACTCAACTATTTGCACACTATTCGTCACACTAGCTGTCGCCACAGTCGCCTTGGTTCCCTCCATGGACTCTATAAAGCGACGTGCAGCGCGACTAGCCGGGCCGTAGAGTTCCGCGTACGCTGCTAACATGGCGCACTCCACAAATCGCAGCGCCTCGTATCGCAGGTATGGTGTGTACACTTGGGTCATGGCGGCAAGCATGTCACCCACAGCATTGGGGCCGAGTCCATGCGACTCGCGTATGTCCCGAAGAGTTGGCGGTTGGTGTGCGGTGTCGATGAGATTCGTCGCTGCTGCCGCCGCCGCCGCCTCCCGACGTTCGCGGTCACGGAGCCATTGCGTTACGCGGCGCAGCACACCGGCACGCGCCATCTCGGTGATGATTGCCACAAGTCCCTCTTCATTTCGTCCGCCTCCACATTTTGAATTCGCAGCTGTACTACGAGGATCATTGTCATGGTTCGACTTCGCATCCGTCTCGGAAGAAGAGAAGTGTGTCTTCTGTGCAGCGAGCCACGCAGCGGCAAGGCGATGAAGAACAGTGAGACACCCACGCTCCGCCAAACGCGCCTCCAATGCATCTAACGTCGCATTCCCTCCCACCTCCGCACTCTCGTCGTCCTTCACACAGACCAGTTCGAGCGCGAGACGAGTGGCATCAAATGTGATTTCCTGAACAGACCTCCACGTGGACTCCGTGACGGCGCCGGCGAGGCGCGGGAGAACCAATGTGAGTCCATCCACAAAGAGCGGCGAGGCGACAAATTCCCGCGCCATGGATAGCGTACTACGCGGCATATCGATAATGCTCTGCGCCGCCGTGATGACGGCCACGTAAATCCGTAGCAATGCGTGCGTTACCTGTCCAACACGAAGTGCCTCGCGTGGATCCACTGCACCCCCATCCCCGCCTCTACTTCCGTCGATAGATGTCCAATCCAGAACCGTCGAATCGCCCTCACTGCGCGGTTGTTTTACAAGAAACGAGGGTAATTGCAATGAACGTGCCCAAGCGGCGTCGCCATGGTGCGCGGATTGGATAATACATGTGAGTTGCGGCAATCCCGGCGGACAGGCGAGAAGCCGGCGAACCCACGCAGTGCACGACATGACTTGCTGCGACACCGCAAGTGACCAATCCGAGGCGTCCGTCAAGACAGACGGGTCAACGCCAAGAAACTCCACCGCCGAGGAAGAGGTTAAACTGGCACGACTCTCCGCATGGGGATTGCTTTGGGGGCGGCGGAAGAGGACAACATCCCCCGCACACACGCGACCCGACGCATCCGCCGCAAGGGAAAGTGGCGACGCGTTGTCGTCCGCAAACACAAGTGTGGCGCCATCATTTGCCACTAAGCGAACAATAGCTGTTTCCACCGGACCAATTGGTGCCACCTGGGTGTTGTCGCTTTCTGAAAATAAAAGTCGATGCGCCTGCGCTCGATGCGTTGGGGAGCGGAGAAGCGTGGACAAAGTCGCAGAGGCCAAAGAGGGTTGCGCCTTATACGCGGCAGCGGCGTCTCTTGTGATGCCGTGAATAATCTCAATAATTGCCGCATGCGAGGAAGAAGGACATTGGGACCTGTTGTTACTGTTATCGTCGTTGAAATTACCATAATTATGATTATTATTAAAATGATTCTTTTTGCTGCTGCTGAATGATGCGTCACGTGGGCGTTTCTCGCCAATTGCCGTTGCAGACGGCGGTAAGGGCATACGCCTCCTCCTCTTTTTTTTTTTTGTGTGTGTGAGGGTTTTTTTTTTTCTCTATGTGATATTTTTCTTTTTTGGATTCCTTTCCTTTTTTTTTTTCTTTTGCACTTTTCGGCAATACGGATTCAAAGTGAAAAATAAAAAAAAAGATTTGAAAAAAAAAAGGAAGAAATGTATGCACAAAGATAAGGCAAAAGTACAAAAAAAATACAGAAGAAGCACATTGTGCATTCATAAGATAATTTTTTTTTTCCTTCATTGTGCAATTTTTTTAATGAAAATAAATCGAAAAGCTAAAAATGAGAGAAACCTAGTACACTAAAATTTGTATATCCACTCGAATGAGCTTAACAGCAACCAAATAATAACAAACAACCACCAATAACGTTAGAGTATACACTGATTTAGCCAACTCTAACATCTTTCGCATTCTTTCCCAGTTAGTATTTTAGTCATCTCAGAGAAAGGCCAAAGTACCAAAACACATTTATAATTCAACGTCCAGTTGATTTGACAAATAGCTAGACGTACGCATACGCATCTGAATGAACCCAAAAGTGAGGCTGTGTGTAAGTGGAAGGAAAAAAATAATAATAATGATAATAGAAGAGATAACGAAGAAATAGAAAAAAACAATTTTTTTTGTTTTTTGAGCAGCAAGAACAATTAACACGACGGCATTAAAAAGCAGACTATGGCACATATATATGTATATGCATATGTATACTTGGCTATTTTTTAGCGGGTTGTTTTGTTTCTCCTTTTTCACCCTTCTCTTCTTCCTCCTCAAGTCGTAAATCTGTGGAGGAGTCTATTTCCCATTCACCATAATCTTCCAAGTTACACTTTTCTTTAAATGCCTTCACTCCTGAAATCTCTTCTATGTAAATTGGATCATTGATACAACGCATCACAAAGTCAATCCCTTGGGTGTGATATGCCTCTTGCACGGCGTCGGAGCAGGCCGTACACAAATCATACTGAAATCCATGCAATGTATATATGTAATGCCCCGAGACACTGCCACGTATCTGTTGTGGTATATTTCCCAAGACGCACACTGCTGCCTGCCCTTCTTCTTCTTCTCCTTTTTCTTCTTCATCCTTTTTATCGTCCTTCATGTTGTTTATCTGGTCATGGTCACTGCCTTTGGCGTTGTTGGTTTCATTACCTCCACTCTCACATAGATGGGATTTGCCCTCCATGTAAGGTGGGCATGCAAAACCCAACGGATGATTGTACAACTGCGCAAGAAGTTCCACAGCCGTTGCTGAGGCCATTCCCGATACACCTGGTCGTGTGACTGTGCATTGTTGGTCGAGTGTACGAGCTGTCATGCTATCACGTGGGGCGACCACATCACTGCAGAAATAACATCCAAGACGTTGTGCCATTCTTTTTTTACCCTTTTCTGCTCGCGGTTTGACGCCATGACGCATAACCACGTATGTATCAAATGCTAAAGCCGCGTTAAGGACTGGCTTGTCGTGTGTAGCGGCCATCAAAGTTGGTAACCATCGTGCTTCACGACTGTCTGTGAGAAGGAACACCACATCGTGCTGTTGAATGAGCTCATCCAGTCGCTCAATCTCCGCTGCGGCCTGCGCCGCGTGCGCCGCATCAATGCGATGACCGGGCATATGAATAGTAAGCGCTATGCCCTCCGCCCGCACAGTGGGCAGGATGCGGCGCAACGCTCGTGCCGCAGCCACCGCCTTATTGCGCTCCTCTTCCCGTGGGTGAACTACATCCGCCATCTCGAAGAGTGTCTGTCGCACGGGATTGGAGTAGGACACATTACCACGGTCCACGAGGGTGATGTGGGTGACACCCCACATGAGGAGATGGCGGGCCACGTTGCAGCCGAGTGTGCCACTCCCGAGTATAAGTGCTCGACAGCGCGCGAGTCCGTCCAGTCGGAGGTCTGGCATCATGCGCCACTTCATGAGACCCAGGTTTAGTCGCGCACTGGAGTCCGCGAGCTGCATGGGCTCCATCATGGAACTCAAGTCAATGGAACGCAGCCCGGATGCGGCCCAACCGACCACACGCACCTTTCCCAATCCACCATGATGCGATTCTGTTGGGTGGTTCAACGTGGCCAAATCGGTGAGTGTGAAGTCAAGCGGATCGCACGTACAATCAAAGAGAACACTGCGCCGCGCATCCGCGTGACGAAAGCAATACAGCGCCACAGACACCGTCGATGGTCGAGCGAGGCGAATCATCGCAATTATGTTGCGCGCCGACCAACTCGGCGCATCCTCCAACGTGGAGACATCCACCACGGCAAGAAGAAGCCGCCCATTACGCGTCGCCTCGGCCCGCGCGAGGCCGCGAGGGGTGAGGGGAATAAAAGTCACCCCCACCGCCGCGTCGCTTGAGCGGACCACGAGACACGGATTGGGGCCGCGCTCGGGGTGTTCGCGAAGCGAAGTCAAAAGGTGCGCGTGAAGTGCATCCAACGCGGCGCGTGAGGGGAAGTAGAAACCTGCCCCTTCATGAGGCACACCGTCCCCCTTTTCCTCTCCCGTTACGGCGTCCTCGCCTGTGACACGGCGCACCACGTGCAGAGGGGATCCCAAATCGAGCACAGGAAAGGCAAGGGCGTAGTGAAAGACATGCCTCTTGAGATCGGCAAATGTGAAGAGTGCGGCGATGGCATAGTTCGCCTCGATCCAATTTTTTTCTGCCTCCATATTTTCATCATCCTCGTCATGATGGGTGCTGTGCCCGGTGCTATTATTTGTGTCACTCTTCGTAAGAGGTGTGAGTAGTTCCTCCTGCAGCGCCTGCCAAAGCGCCTCGCGACGCGGAAGACGCTGCAGCTGTTCGACCGTGTTGAAATTCAACAATCGACCGCGGATGAGGGTTGGAAGCACCAAGGATATGTCATCCTCGCTGTCATCCTTGTTGTGTAGAGAAAGGGGAAAGGTGGCGGCGATGGCGGCGGCGTCGTTGCCCAAACTCTCCCGTCGTAGTGAGACGGCATTCGCGGGTGGAGCAGAGGAAGAGGCGTGCAAAGCGCCAAACAGTGTGAGGGGGACTTTTTCCTCATCAAGGCGCCATTCGTGCAGTTTACGACGTTCCAGTTCGTACCAGAAGCTCACTTCAATATGCGGGGAGTACTCTTTGTACCGAAGTCGCGTATTCGGTGTCTCGGATGGATGTTCCACATGAGACATGAGCAATGCCACGATCTCGTCAATAAAAAACAAACAAAAAAGAGAGGAAAAAAAATATATTTTCTTTTTTCTTTTTGCACTCTTGTTTGGTTTTACTCCTTGTATCGCTGTACACCACCACAACAAGAAAGGATTCACTAAAAGGAAAACTTTTTCGTCTTATTCTTGCCCTTGAACTATTTTTATCTCTGAATATTAGCAAAGAGCACACACACACACACACACCAAAGATTAAGACACAAAAAAACAAAACAAAAAAAAAGTGAGCAACATTAATATATATATATATATATATATATATATATATATATATATACAAAGAGCTTATCATATTGTAGCTCGCCTATACGCCGTGCAAAACAGATGCAAATATATATAAATATATCACAATCGCAAAAATCAACGGAAAATAAGGAGGCTTGAAAGGAAAAAAAAAAAAAACCAAACCAACCAGCAGAACAACGAAAGCACCTAAAAAAGGAATATGCAATTATCTTTTTTTTTTTTTGCTTTATTAATACTCCGTCTTCGTTGCATTGTGTCATCCCTTCACGCAAAGAACTTGTCGCAGGGAGCAGACCACCTCCACGAGATCCGATTGGGCCCGCATGACATCATCAATACTTTTATACGCGAGGGGCGTTTCGTCTAGTACGTCCGAGTCCTTTCGGCACTCCACGCCGGCGGTAGCGACCTCATGATCCTCCAATGTAAATCGCCGTCGAGATTCCCCACGGCTAAATCGCCGTCCCGCGCCATGGGAACATGAGGCATAACTACACGGATTGCCTTTTCCGCGCACAATGTAACTCCGCGCACCCATACTGCCAGGAATCACAGCTAACTCCCCCATCCGCGCCGAGGTTGCACCTTTACGGGTGAGCCAAACGTGTTCCTTGGGTGCAACCTCAAACCGCTCCACGTAGTTGTGGTGGCAGTTAATTGCCATCGCATCTGTTGTGAATGGTCGGCGAAGGTGTGATCGCATCGCTTGCAGAATGCTTTGCAGCATCATCTCGCGGTTCCACTTGGCGTAACGCTGTGCCCAATCCACAGCTGTCACATATGCATCAAAATGGGGTGATCCCTCACGTAGATAAGCGAGTTCAGCGTTTGGAAGATTGGCAAGGTGTGTCCCCATATCCTTCTTGGCGAGTTCAATAAATATGGTTCCGATACGATTTCCCACACCACGTGAACCGGAGTGGAGCATCACCCACACATTCGGTTGTGTTGCGTCATCGTCGAGGCAAATTTCAATAAAGTGATTTCCACCACCCAACGTACCGAGATGGTTAATGTGGTTGCTGGACTCAATCTGCGGGTGCATGTCACACAATACCTTAAAATCCTTCTCTAATTGTGCCTTCCACGTGTCGGCGACACTTTTCGGTATGTCGTCACGCCAACTTCCGGCGTCGAGGCCACGACGGCCGTTGTGTGTGCGGCCATGTGGCACCGCCACCTCAATCGCCAATCGCAAACCCGCAAGAGATGACGGAAGATCCTCCGGCGTCAAACTCGTCTTCACAGCAATCATGCCGCAACCAATGTCCACACCCACACTCGCTGGTATGAGTGCTTGCGTGGTGGGAATGACCGTCCCGACGGTGGCGCCATTACCTGTGTGGACATCTGGCATCACAGCAATCGGATGGTGTATGACATCACCCATGCGAGAAAGCTGCAGTAACTGCTCATGGGCTGACCGCTCCACCTCCACCCCGTTGATCCACGCCCGCACCTCCACTTTACTGCCATTGCCGCTCAAAACGGTGTAGGACGGGGCTGAACCACAAAGCCGCTGCGAAGAAGAAAGAAAGGCGAAACGATGTGACACATGTTTCCGCGCTGCCACACAACGCATACGAAAACGTGGAGTAGTGCCACGTAGCATCCACAGTTTACCGTTCTCCTCTTTCCTTCGTCAATTTTATTTCCTCTTGCGATAATAATGTCTCGAGTGCTATACTAGCGCACCAACACCTTGAAAGCGTACAACAACAAGGAAAAAGAAAAGAAAAGCAAACAAATGAACGTATTTCTAAAAACGTTGGAAAACAATTTCACTCCGTTTTCTCTAAAAAGAAAGAAAAACAGCAGAGGTTCAGAAACACTCGATGAGGTTTATTGATTGTGTATGTATTTTCTTTTGTTGTTGTTGTTGTTGTTGCTTTTCGCTTCTTTCAATGTCTACGGTAGCGCCGCCATAAACTGTATAACACTGTATCACGGCATACAGACACGTAGCAAATATATATATATATATATATATATGTATATAAATATATGAACTTTCAAAAAAAAAAAAGTGGAAACTGTTTGTCACTTTATCAAGTGTAACCAAACATGAAATAGCATTGACCCCTATCCACAACAAATGTCAAAGAAAGAAGATAAACATATAAAAATATATAGATATATAGATATATACTTTGCTTTTCCCGCTTTCCTTCCTCCTTCGCTAATAGTTAAGAACACCGCATAACATCATAGCGATAAGCGTTTAGAGAACTTCAACTTGGGTCGGTGCACCATAAGGTGCCCGTCTGCCGTGATTATCGAGTAATTCTTGTCGTTTTATGCGGAATGCTTTACGAGTGCATTCGGGGCAACCCGGCTTCCCTCCTAACAAGTGACGGTTTGGGCAACAATTGCTACACATCTCGCAACCACACCAATCACAGTTGGTTCGTGGCGTAAAGTAGAAAAAGTAAGGCTCTCCACAGCTGGGACAAAGCCGACCGCCATACTCACGCATACTTTGCGGTGCAGGTGTGTAGTCGATGGGTTCTACCTGTTCCTTTATTTCCTCAGGAACCTCATTTTGGCCTGGTAATCGGAGCGCAAGTCCCATAGCGATTCAAATAAGAAAGAAAGAATATTGCACTAGTTATACAATATATACGAATAAATATATGTATTCGCTGTTTTAAATTAGAATGAGGAAAATAACTAACACTTTTTTTTCTTTGTTATGCTTTCCTTTCGTATTACACTTTTATTTCGTTACTTCAGTAAAAGAAAAACGAAGAGAAGACAAAATCATCAAAGTAAACTTCTTTTACATATATTTATTTTGCTCCCCATTTTTTCCTAAATCACTCATGCATATACTCACATACAATCTCCCTCTTTCTGTTTACTTTTTTTCATTTCCATATAACTCGTTTTCATTCTTTTACATCTGATTTTTGCGTCAACAAAACTATTTTTTTTTTTACCAAGGCGATCGAAATGAAAAAAAAAAGGGTTCAACAGAACAGTTTCCATCATCTATGTTCGTTCTTGAAACACTTTTGCTTACTTTTATTTTTTTTATCACTCTTTTTTGTTGTTGTTGTTGTTGTTCAGTAAACACACACATATATATATATATAAGTAGGACGGGTAGAAAGCTTGAAAATATACACACACAAAAAAAAAAAAAACGTTGCAGGTGGTGAAACGTAAGTATCAAAAACACAAAACTAAACTAGAAAAAAAAAAAATACCGTCGCCTAGTTTGAAGTCAAGTTATAGGCTGAAGAACGTCACATATAATAAAAAGAAAAACATACATATGTGTACATATACATATGAATATATATATATATATATATATATACAGTCAAGAAAAGTGCGGAACATCATTTAGACTATTTAAAATTTTTGTGATATAACTGGAATCGAAAAAAAAAGAAAAAAGTTCACAATCATCAACAATCACGGGTCAAAAAAAGAGGAGAAAAAAAAAATTTTATCAGAACGTGCTGAACAAAAAAAAAAATATTTTGAATTAAGCCTATCTCTTTTTGGCTTTTTCTGCTTTGCTTTTGGTAATAACCATTTTTCCCTTCCTTTTCACACTTTATTTCCGTCTTACTAAATAATACATATATATATATATATATGTATATATATATTACGTGCCTTTGTCCCTCATTTTTTCTTTTCTCTATTTTCCTTTATTCGTAGACTCCCCCCCTTTTCCGAGGAGTCCCTAAGGGAGATTATGTTCGCCGTCCGCTCCCGTCACGAATGCCTCACCATGGCTTCGCCAATATCGATACCCACAAACAGACTTCGAAGTCCTTTCCGTTTGTGTTTCCCCCCCGCGCATTTCGTCGCGTCGTCCTCCATTATGACCTCCCCCTTCTCGATGCGCTGCGTGTACGCGGTGCGGAGGATGACGACGCAGTGATTGCACACCGGCCGCCCTCCCCAAGAGCGGCGGGGGGAGGAGCAGCGTTGGCACAGTGTTTCGCCACACACGCGGCAGTGATACGGTCTCGTCATGCCGTCAAAGCCGCGCAGACAGTCGGGGCAATGCGCGCGCCGCGGCAGTCGGCGGGGATCGCCGCGCTCAATCGGGGCAATACCGTGAAAGACTTCGGGACAAAGTGTAGTTCGCATGCCGTGAGAATAATAGCTGCCCATTTTCTTTTTGTTTTCGTTTTCGTTTCGTTTCTTGTTGTTTCTGTCGTGCCTCTTGTGGGTGTCGCTGTCAGAGAGGTAAAAAAATATTTAATATTAGAAATAAGCTTTAAAAGTCTCAACTTCACTACGTTTCCTTTTCAATTATTTAACGCTTCTCTTCTTTAAAAAAAACTTCCTACGGCGGTTTTCTTCTCCCCTTCCGCTGCCAGAATGATTGTCAAAGTTCCGTTTTCGAGTGTGTAAATAAAACGCTGTGGTGGCTCTAAAATAACCTCAACACATAAACAGCAAAAACAAAAATGTATACGTATACGTATACGCACACATTCAAAGAAAAGATAATAAAAAAATAAAAAAAAGAAGAGAAAAAAAAAAAAAAAGGTTTAAAAATGAAAAAAAAAAACGCATGAAGATGAAAACGTATGCATACACAAATCGAAACTACTACAGACTTTTTTGTTCTTTAATTTCATTTTGTTAACAAAACACCTTTTCTTGTTTTTTTTTTGTTTTTTGAACGTTTCTTACTCATTTTTTCTTTTTTTTCCCCCCCTTTTATGTGTTCCGGCGAATGTTAATTTCTGCCTGTCATCCGCTGCTACTTAAAGGTACCGCCAACGACGGCCCATCACCTGCCTCCTCTCTCATCCCTTGTTCGCAACAACACGGGAAAAAGAAACGCGCGGATTACTTTACTCGTCTCCAATCTCCCCATTCGCCCCCTCCCGCTGTCGCTTCTCCGCCCCCCGCGCCGTCCCCGTCCGGTCGTCCTCCGCCGACTCCTCTTCTCCGCTTTCCTCCCGTTCCCCCCCGCCCCGCCGCGCGCGCGGGTCGGCCGCCTCGTAATTCCACTGCGCAAAGAGGTCCAACCCGTCGAGCGCCGCCCGGCCGTTGGGGCGCAACACGCCGAGCGCGGCGGCGCATAACGCGGGCGGCGGCGCCCCGACGGGTTCGAGCGCCCACTCCCCCCCCGCCCCCCGCCGCGGCCGCCAGAGCCGCCCCCCGCCGCTCCGCTCCCACACCAGCGCGGCGCCGTCGCCCACCGCCGAAACGGCCGCCGGCAGCGCGCGCAGCTCCGCCCGACAAACGGCCGCCGCGTCGAACGCCGTCTGCCCGTCGAGCAGCGGGAGAAACGTCACGCGCCGCGCGGCCGCGTGGACGAGGAGGAGACCGCCGGCAACAGCCGCCGCCGCCAAAACGGCCCCGTCGCCGGCGGTCCACCCGTCGCGCCGCGCCCAGCCGTCGCCGGCGGCCCAAAGGTGCACGCGGCCGTTTTGGCAGCCGACGGCCACCGCCCCGTGCGCGGGGAGCTCGGCGAGGCACGTCACCGGCGACTGCGGGGTCGGGGCCCACAGGAAGCGCTCGATGCGGAAGGCGTCGGGGTAACGGCTGACGCGCGCGTGGCGGTCCTTGTCGCACGTGACGAGACGCCGCCCCGCCACGCCGGCAGGGGAGGTGAGGAGGACGGAGGTGAGGGTGCTGAAGTGCTGAAGGAGAAATACGGGCCGCGCGTCGCCTGAGGGGAGCGTGTGATTGGGACCCCACGCGAGATCTAAACGGAAGACTTCGCCAAACTTGTCGGCAAACAAAATGGAGCTGTCATCACACACAAGGACATGTGTGATGCGCTTGGAGTGGGGTCCAAAGGTAAACAGCGGCTCCAACCTCTGACCGGAGGAACACGCAGACGCGGAGACATTATACACATTGATTCGCTTCCTATCCCCACCCGTGACAACGCAAATTGGTCCGTTACCCGACACCTTCATCAGCGCCACATTACGAACGATCTGAGCATCATCAATGACCAGCACCTCGTTTGGATCGCTCAAGCGGGCATATATAACTTTCTGGGAAAATCCAACCGCCACCGCGCTAATCTCAGGAAGAGATGCCACAGAGAGGGAAAGGCTCTGGATGCTATCCGTATTCAAAGTCATAAATTATACACGTATATATATATATATATAGGTTTATACGTTTAGAGGGTAGTGTTGTGTACTTGTCTTCCTGTCCTACCCTGATCCGTCCTTTTTAATATAAATATGCAGCAACCAAAGAAAAAGAGGAAACAACAGGAAATATATATATATATATATATATAATGACACAACACTCTCGCACCATGGCCAAAATATGAGAACGCAGGTAAAAATTATTTTTAAAAAAGATCCTTCTTTTCGCTGAATAGCGAAATCTTCTTGTCCATTTGTCCCTTCTTTCTGGTTTCTTCACCCTAGCTTACCTAAGCACTCCCCATGCATTAAATTGTTGGTGTGAATCTTGCTCAATGCAAGTCTCTATTAAGCTATTTCAAACGGAAACACATGTTTTATATATATATATATCTGTTGAAGAAAATGAATCAACAAACTGATATCAGCTTGACATTAAGAAGATAAAAAAAAAAACGTAAATAACAACATTATCGTTTTTTCTGCTATGTGCTGAATTGAATTACTACCAAAACATAGCTCTTTAAAGACTCCTCAGAATAATAAAAAAAGAAAGAAAAAACTTTTTAAGAAAAAGGCCAAAAAAAAAAAAAACATGTAAGCTCGCCAATTTAACAGCGATCATCATTTCATAGTATTTGGTGTTTTCATCCATGTTAAACTAACACGGGCATTGGAGAAAAAGTATTTTTAAAAAAAGTAGTCAACCTAAGCATTGTACATACCATAGAGACAAGAAAAAGCAATGTTTGCAGGCTGAAGTGTAACACACATTAAGCCGTTCCAATAAACGCAATCGAAGCAACAATGTTATTTGGTGTCCGCGATTCAAATCACGGTGCCGCGTCTGACTTGTATGACGAGGCGTACGGGTTTGCGGGTGTCCCCGACGGCTTATTCCTTTTGTGATCGGACGAAGGGAGAACGCCCACGATGGTGCGCCCCCGCGGCATCTCGGGCGCGGCGGGCACAGGAAGCCGCGTAGAAGCGGCACGATACGGTCGTTCCACCCCCGGAGGGCTGTATAAAACTGGTGCTCCTGCACTCGACGGGTAATAAATTGGTTGCAGCACAGGGGATACACTCGGGCCTTGAGGTACAACATTGTTTGCGGCGACGTTCGTATTAATGACATTCACAGAGTTTGATGAGCCACAAGAAAAAAAACTGCAGAAGCACAAACAGAAAACCACCAAAAAAAAGAAAATTGCTAAAATTAACAAAATAGTGGCAAAGATCAACATTGTCTCTGATCTCGAAGAAATAAAACATCCAAAATCATCCAACGATTCACCCGTCCCAGGAGTTCTATAGAAAGTAGAACAATTAATACTCCTTCAAGAAATAATCAACATAGTAAAACCACATATGATTAAAACAATAGCAATAACGAAAAAAACACCACGAGACAAGCCACACACGCCTTTCCACAACTGCAACACATTTTTTCCTTAATAATTTAAAATCTTTAAAAGCAAACCTACAAAACAAAATACATTTTAACACAAAGACAACAGAAAAAAAAAAAGATCTTTCAAAACTTTTCAATAACTATCACATTCATAATCAAGAAAACAATCAGAACCCATATTTTAAAATGCGTTAGAGATTAAGGAACGTGCATAATTATATATATATATATAGCTATTCATATAGATATATATAAGAACAGAAGAAAAAATTCCACCAGTACTACTCTAAATAGTAGTAATAATAGAAACAAATTTCATTATATAGATTGTATTTTCATTGTTTTCAAAAATAATCGAAAATAAAAAAGGGGAAAGGAATTTGAAAAGTAAAAAAAAAAAAAATGGAACCTCATACATGTCACTTTATATACACTGAAAAAAGCTCATAAATGCAAATATATAGAAAAAAAATATATATTTATTTATGTATGTATAAATATGCACACATATAAAGAGGTTCCATTGCATTCAAAGTGATAGCTTTGGTGGGGCAGTACATTCCTAAAAATTAAAGACATCCTATTGAAAGCCGTTCACTACTTTATCCTTTTTTCTTATTTTAGTCTTCACTAAGGCAAACGCACAAAGCGCCACACTAGACCTCTCTCAATATATATAGTCTTACGACGAAGATGCTGCCTGGTGCTTGAAATCCTGATCCCCGGGTCGCTATTGCACGACGTACCAGTTTACTAAGCCTTATGCTAGTGGTGGTGGAGGCTGAGATTAGCCATATCCTTGTGCCGGTGGTTGCTGAGGCTGACCATACACGTAGCCTTGTGGCGGTGGTGGTTGACCATAACCGTAACCCTGGCCTTGAGGAGTGTGTCCGTATCCTTGATTTTGTGGTGGGGGCTGAACATAGCCGTATCCTTGATTTTGTGGTAGGGGCTGACCATAGCCGTATCCTTGATTTTGTGGTGGGGGCTGACCATAGCCGTATCCTTGATTTTGTGGTGGGGGCTGACCATAACCAAAGCCTGGTGACGACGGAGAGTTGGCAGGCTGTGAAGGCGAAAATGTCTGTAAATTTTCCTGCCCGGAGGCTTGCTGGTCATAATTGTCGGACGGTTCTGACTTTCGGCGGCAGAAGTAACAGATAACGGCCGTGACAACGGCAATCTCCAGGAGTAAAAGTATAGAACCAACAACAACAAGGGCAATGCCGACCTTGCGGGGTTCAGTACCAAAGTCCCGTGTTCCCTTTGTAAGGCGTTCCAATGCAATAAGAGGATCCGTGTTGCTATACACACGCACTTTGACAACACTTGGTTCACCAAGCACATACACATTTGCACCACTGTCAAAATTATATAGCGCGCTTTGCAAAGTCGTATCCTCAGCGTACCTTCCTGGACTAACCTCATTGACGACAAGATAAACTGCAGAAAGGAAGTAGTAGCGCACACATGAACCGCAAGAGCTGTAGCCGGAGACACACTTCACATTTTCCGTAAACTGACCACCAGTAGACTCGCACTTTCTCTTTAGTGAGGGAATGTCGCAACGGCACTCAGCCGGAGTTTTCGTGTAGAACGATGAGGTTTCAGTTCTCTTCGTGTATCTCGCAACACTCCGTGAGAATTGCTCAATGTTGTTGATATCAACAGAAATGGGAAAGCTCGAAGCCACGATTCCACTGCTTTGCACTGGGATGCTGGACTCTGCAAAGGTCGTCACAGCGGTATTCACCCCTTGGACGTTCAGTGACTCGGTTTTCACAGAGACAGGAACATTGTTAATGCTGCCACTCCATGACTTAATGGGCGTTGGATTATATGCGCTCACAGCCCCATTATACTCTGCACGTGGATCCGACATTGAAAGAAACATGATGCCAAGACCAAGCATAATGGGTCCCCCAATGATGAGAAAGCACGCACACGCCACGACCATCTTGAAGCAGTTCGCAACATAGTCGATGAGGTCACACATTGCAGCGAGTACACACAAACAAAAAGCCGTAAAAAAGAAGTCTTATAAATACGAGATATTGAAGAAAAAGGGAAAGGGGGAAAAAAGAAAAAGAAAAAAGAGAAATGGAAAGAAACGTATTCAGTCAGCTATTCTTGGTACAACTCAGAGTCAGACCCCTACACAAAAAAAAAACTTTTTTGTGAACTACATCCCGCATTTCTGCCGCAGAAGTAGGGGCGACGTGTTTGCACTGTTCGTTGGAGGCAAAGAAGGATTAAAAAATCAATAAATAAAGAAAGGCAAAATAGAGAAAGGCAGAGTCAAGGGGGAAAAAAAAGAGCACCTTACACATGCAAAGCTCAATTCAGTGAAGTGGCACTCTACCAGCACTGTTTTCTGAGCCACAAAGGACAATCGTGTAGGCAATTTTAACTGTATTTGATGAGGAGGTAAGTGTCGCTAATAAATTCGTTCAACACAAACGCCACATTATCTCCGTCTATTTCCCTTTTCATTTTATTTTCAATCCTACAGAAGAAAAAATAAGGCAGCCACCGACACTGGTGATCACTCTACATGGGGGAGAAGATGACCACGCCACACAGATCTTTTCAAGACATGTGCGTGTAGCGCAAACTCTGTCCGAGTTAAACTGCAGTGCCGACCCGAAGCATCATCATTGAAAGCACAAAAACAAAAAATATATATACAAAAAAGAACAAACATGAGCATCATATTTATGACAAGAGTAGACACATGCACCACTTTTTTCTTTTTTTTTACAATGCTGCAGGTTTTGTCGGTGCAGATGAGTACGGGTTTTGCGCAGGCTGCAACGGCTGTCCGTTCCCGTACCCAGAAGTGGGTGCTCCATTGTAGGAGTAACCCTGCGGCATCCCGTACGCGGAGGGCGGAGGCTGCTGTATTGGCATACCATAGCTTGGAGGCCCCGCGGGCGGAATGCCGTAGTTCGACTGCCCTTGAGGTGGAACGCCGTAGTTCGACTGCCCTTGAGGGGACGCATTGTAGCCGCCGTAACTAGAAGGACCCATATTATTTCCATTATTTTGTGTAACAGTGACGGGGGATGGACTCGGTGATTCTTGGCTATGTCGCTTACAGCAAACACAGATGAGTGCTACAATGACCACGATTTCAAGAACCAACAAACAACACCCTATAACAATCATTACTATGCCTCCAGTACGATGACTTACATTTACTCCAAATTCGCTACCTGGCGACGAAACAATATTTGAGCCTTTGTCATTAACAAGAGTATAAACACCAACTGCAATGAGCACAGGTCCACCAATGATGAGGAAGCAGGCACAGAACACGACGAGTTTGATAAAGTCCCCTATAGCGTCCAGAAGCCCACAACACATTGCTTTGCTATCAACCTTTCCATTGGGATAAAACAAATGAATATTTATACACAGAAAATATTCAAAATAATGAGTACAATGCAAGCACAGAGGAGAAAAGTAGAAAACAATAAGGGTTATGTTAGAGACACTTGCACTTTAGCAGTATAAACCTCAAAAAGAGAAGCATCATCACAATAAAAAGGCACAAAAAAAAAAGAAATAATCATAACATAACAAAAACAAAAATGGAATAAACCATCCGCGTCATTGCGTAATGATATCATCAAAAAAATGACTCATAAAACTTGTAAAAGAGACGCCTCTTCATTCAAGCACTTTCCATTTGACTCTTCAGTAAGAGAACAGGTGAGAAAGATGAGGTATGAGGACAATAACTCAAAAATAAAACGAAACAAACAAACACACGCATTAAATAGAAAAAGAAATAAAGGAAAAGTAAAAAATCTGATCTTTTATGCCTACAAATAAGAAACTGTTCATTGCTCTTTTTCAAAAAAAAAATATTCACTACTAATTTTTGCCTAACTTAAGTATAATTATTAACATATTTTTTCTTTAATTTAGAGGTATTGTATCTTGTTCTCTTGATTTTTTCTTGTNTCATTCAAGCACTTTCCATTTGACTCTTCAGTAAGAGAACAGGTGAGAAAGATGAGGTATGAGGACAATAACTCAAAAATAAAACGAAACAAACAAACACACGCATTAAATAGAAAAAGAAATAAAGGAAAAGTAAAAAATCTGATCTTTTATGCCTAGAGAGGAAAAATAGCTATTTTTTTTTTTCTTTCTTTCGCAGAGGGGGGGAGGTATACGATTGTAGATATGTGGGCATATAAAAATATATATATTTACCATTTTTTTTTTTCTCTAAAGTAAAATTGTAAACGATTGTAGTAAATAAATAAGAAACATAGCATTCCCTATTTTTTGTTTTTACTTGGAATTTTTACTTGTCAGTATTCCTACTTTGGTACACATAGTTTTGACCGTACGAGGATTCGCCTAGTGGTTGAGCGTACACGTTACCTTGCGGTGGTGGTGGTTGACCATAACCGTAACCCTGGCCTTGAGGAGTGTGTCCGTATCCTTGATTTTGTGGTGGGGGCTGACCATAGCCGTATCCTTGATTCTGTTGTGGGGGCTGACCATAACCATAACCGTACATAGGAGAATGAGTGTTATTACCAGACGTATACCCCGCATAACCCACATCCTGTCCAGCTTCTCCTGTTCCTTGTGGTTCACATGGGGCAGTGGTTTGTGGTTTTTCATTGCGTCGTCGTCGTCGCACGCAGTAGCAAATAAGGGCTGTGCAAACAATTATTTCCAAAACTAATAAAACACATCCAACGACAATCATAATAATACCTGCCTTGTGTCGATTGATGCCTTCGTGGCCAAAATTAACAGTTGAAATGCCAGTTGGTTTTGGACTGTTAGTGTCATCTTCATCAGATTTAGAAAGTAAAACAGCGCCGGAAATTATGAGAACAGGTCCACCAATAAGGAGAAAACAAACACATGATATGAACAGCTTGAAGCAGTCTGCAATGGCATCAATCATGCCAAATAAACACATTGTGATTTTTATTGTTTTTCCTTTTTTTTTTTCCCTGTTGTTGTTGTTGTTGTTGTTATTAGAGAGCAAAAGGCTCTATCTTATAGTCACTTCAATCTAAGATTGTATAGCAAAAGAATTACTTGATAAGAAAAAAATACAAAAAAGAAGAGAAGTAAAGAAAAAGTAAAAGTAATTGTATCGTGGAAAAACACGTCCAAAGAGACCGGTTGTTAATTATTCTACACATACATGGACAAAAAAAAAACCAGGTCGGTACTGAAGTGACTCGCACACAAGGAAAACTTTATACAATTATAGAATATGCAATACCTACTTGCTCGCCTAAAAAAAGGCAGAAGCATCACGCACCTCTATTCCACAAGGCCCAGCTACAGGCTATGAAAAATTAAGTTGGGATGGGCCAGAAGATATACAAAAAATAAATAAAAAATTCGTGTTATCTCTTTTGTGTTTTCGATGAAAAGTCTCTAATCTTTAAAAACACCTTAATAATAGAATCAACAATAAGAACAAAAAGAAGGAAATAGCAAAAGTCAGCTGCAAATTAGAACACTCTGAAGAAAGGCCTCTAACAACTTCAACTCTCTTATTGTTTCTCCACAAGCTCCTATCTACATGTTCGTTAAGAAAGGGAATGCCATTTACGGTGAAAGAAATGTGAATGCCATCTTAGAAAAGATTCTGCTCACACACACACGAAAAACAAAAAAGAAAGAATAATAATAACAAGAAAGAATCATCATTCTGAGACCCCCCCCCAAAAAAAAAAAAAAAACAGATATAACATAGAGAACTCTTTGACTTAACCATTATCCCCTGTGGTGTCACTCACTCCAACCGCATCCAATCTAAAGCGAGTATCTTTTTTTGGACGCACTTGATCATAGTCCATTCACAGAAGTGATTGCGCCAAAGATGTATAATTCGAAGCAGTATGTAATCTTCTTGTGCACCATTCTCCTAAATTCTGCGGGGAGTGAGGAAGTTTTGAAGGGAGTTGTCTTTACTGTGTTAGCGGCAGTAAATATGCATCGGGTCCCATGGTGCACATGCACGCAACTCCACATCAGACTCGTATATGTTAATCTGTCGTTTCCGTAATCCATCTGTGTGATCTACGTGTGATGCTTCACATTCTCAGTTTTTGCACATGGATTTCTTTGGGTGCAGGAAGAAATACATGCAACACAAACACAAGATGTAGGTAAAAGGAAAATACATCCTATAACAAGCATGACCGTAAAAAAAAAAAAAACCTTCATATCATAAAGGCCTATTTTTTCTCTCTTCCTTCCTTCGTAAACCGACAAAACGCTTGAAGGGGAATCTTTTTTACCTTTAAAAAAAAAAACCTAATGATAATAAGTACAACTTTGACTGTCCGTGGGAATCAAAGAAAAAAAACTAACATTTCGAAATACTGATCGACTGCATCAATGAAGTAAAATCACATATTGTCCTTCAAAATTTATTTTTGTTGTCATAACGTTGAAGAAATGGTCAGAGCCCCCTAGAATTTATATTAAGCAAATAAAGTAAGTAAGAAAAAGCAAACCAACGCAGTAAAAAGTCATTAATAAGCGCAAATAAACGAAAACAACATAGCAAAAGGAACCTGTGATCTTAAACGTTGTCTGTATATAACGCATACTAAAAAGAAAAATCTGAGGTTAAAAAAACAACCGAAATACAACTATGAGAAAAAAAAAAGATCATTTAATAAATAAAATCACACTAATATAGAAGTGACAGCTTCACAACTACTTAATTTTTTTTTTTGTTCTACTGAAACATTGCCTCCTGCAAAGTTTTTGTTCAATTAATACGCACACATATACACAGAAAATATATGTATATACATATTTACAAAAAAAGTAAAGAAGAAAAATAAAATGCGAAAACAAAAAACAAAAAAAAATAATATTGTTGGTCCACACCTAGCCGTTAAGATTTACTCTACACGCAGACCTTTCCAATGTCTCTACCCTTTTTTCTTCCAAATTTGTTCCAATTGAATTTTTTTCTTTTTTTTCTGAGAAGGGGGGAGGGGGGGGTTGAAAGGGAAGGGGGATCAAAAAGAAGAGTTCCTTTTCTATTGTTTGGTAGTGTTTTGAGCTGTGTTGTCGGGTGGATAGACAGGAGTGGCGCCTTGCTGGGGGTAACCGTAACCATATGAGTACACCGGCGGCTGGGCATTAACGGCATAATTCGGGTTGTATGCGTTATACGATCCATCATACGCATTGGGCGGAACACCGTATGTGTTTGGTGGTTGGGGAATACCAAGGGGAGAAATGTTATTTCCCTGAGGAGGCTGAGCATATGTTGGTTGAGTGTATCCTGAAGGTGGTGCTGGCGGCGATGTATGAATGTTGTTATCGTTCGGGGTGTTTTGTTTTTTGTCACGCTTGCGACGTCGTGTGTAATAACAGGCGAGAAGGGTGCATGCCACGATTTCAAGGACAAGTAATATAGACCCCATGACAATAAGTACAATTGCGGTACGCTGCGTGTCTATCTCACCACCTGAAGAATCCGTCCAGACATCATCCTTATCTACAAGAAGTTTAATTCCCACAATAATAAGCACAGGACCACCTATGAGGAGAAAACAAGCACAGCATATTGCGAGTTTGATGCAATCCCCAACGGCATCAATGAGCCCAAACAAGCACATTTCCTTTTTTTTTTCCTTTTTTTTTTTTGGAAATGGGAGAGTTAAAATAATTTAAAAAAAGTCTAAAAAAAATATATATATATATATATATATATATATATATATATATGTATATGAAACAAATGTAAGGCAAGAACAGTAAAAGTTTCTTTGACAAAGGATGATCATTAGAGAAAAAAACCTTATATATATATATATAAATAATAATAATAATAATTTTACAAAGCAATAAACAGGGCGATGATGATTTTTTACTATTTTAAATATACATAAACAAATTTATTCTCGTTTTTCTTTTGTTTTTTATGTTTTCGCCTCAGTTAAAGGTTCTAGTGGGATTAAAAAGGATGCCTCATTCGTTTACGCCCCATCGCCTCCGTTGCCAGAGAAAGTTTTTTGCTGAACCATTGCCAGTAGCTTTTCAATTGTGGCATTATCGTTTCGATCATCTTCAACTTTTCTAAATTGTAATCGCAGTTTTCTGGCCTCTTTCTCGTGAAGTTTGCGCTGAATACCATCTACATAGTGTTGCTTTTCCCTATTACGAGAGCCACTCATAACGTAACCTACAGCTTCCGCAGCAGCGACACTGTCGGCGTCGTAGCCAATCTCCCCTCGCCGAGGGGCTCGCTTGAACTGCCCGAGAAACTCTTCTCTTGACATTTGTGATGGGTGCTTCCCGTCTGCAGGGCTTTCATTAGCCACATCCGAAATGGAGCTACCAAAGAAGAATGGGATGGATACACCAAAGTCACCTTCATCATTGTCTCCATCATTTTTCTGGAATTCTTTTGTTGCCGCGGATTCTGGGATTACGTCAGAGCTCGTGGGGTTCGTAGCTGTCATCACCATTTCAGCAGTTTGATTCACACCGTCACTGCAAGTCTCTGTCATCACATTAGAGCGTTGCTTTTGTTCCCTTGCTCGAGCATTCTCCACCAGTTTAGCAAGAGCGCTGCGGGGGAAAACAGTTTCTGCTACCAAAGCTTCCTCTTCTTTCCTTGTTGCCACGTCAGCGGAGACTGGCGCACCACATGTGTCCATCACATCCATGTTAGCCGACGTGGCAACTGCTTCCGACTCCAGAATAAGGGAAGGAGGTTCTACTTGAACCGTTTCGCATGACACAGCCATTGCATGTACCAGTGTCTCAACCGTATGAAGAAAAGAGTCTCCCTCCCTCTGTGGTACATTTTCAAAACTCTCATCGGATCGCTCTCGCTTAAGACGAGCTATCTCTCGTTTAGCAGCTGTACACTGCGCACTAAATGGATTGCGAGCAAACGTCAGAATAATATCTTCTTTAAGTTCTGCACTGTTAGGTCTTTCAGGTAGCGACCAAAAAGTATCCTTTGCCATGGACTTACTAAAAAAAAAAACATTAAAGAAATCAAGAAATAAAAAAAACGGAGTGTAGCCAGATACACACAACAAGAATATCAATACGCATATATAAACATTCTATGCATGCATAAATTTTGTACAGGAAAGCATCATTAGAGAGCTACACACACTAACACGCATGGGTGAGGCAATAGGCATAGGTACATTTAAATGCAAACTACATTAAAGTATATATTCCAGTGAGTTCAGAAAGAACGTAAACGACAGTAATAACAACAACAACAACAACAACAACAGGCGAAATAGATAAGATGGGGGAAAATTTTCCTGTTAGGCGATGACAACTGAACAAGAAAAAAAAAAAAAAAGAGTCACTGAGCACCTATTACTCTTTTCTGTTCTCAGATTCCTTACCTGTAAGTCCGATAAGAAAAGCTTCACGCAAGACATCGGAAATTTGAAGTGATCCCACAAGCTCCAAAAGTTCCACCCTAGTTTTTAGAGGCACAGATTGTGTGTCCACAACACACATTTTTGCTGTAGGTGTGGTAGGACTTCCTGGGCCCCGAGTAGAGGCTGTTCCTTTTTTCTTTTTTCGATTTAATTCCGTGGGTGTTTCCTCCTTGGTTGAATTTTTCCTCCTCTTTGATACCTTGCTTGTCAGTAGTTGTCCCCCTTGCTCCTCACCCGAAGCCAGGGGAGTGACAATTTCCTTGCACGTTTTCGTTTTGGCATATTTTGCCTTTAATTCCTTGGGTTGTGGGGCAGCACGATGAACAAGATGTCCGTCAACGAGGACGAGTTCACCTTCTTCTACCCATGTAGCATTGGAAAGCAAATCTGAGGTTCCGGTTTTGGGCATTGATAGAGAAGAAAAAGGAAGAGGAGGTGGCTGCGGGGGAGGAGTGAATTCAGAAGTGTCTAAAACTTCATGCTCTGTCAATTCCTCCTCCTTCTTCACATCGTCTATTGGAGATTCGGCGCGATGTCTTTTCCATGGTGGTACGACTAAGGTTCGATCGGTTAATATAAGTGTGGAATTTGCCTCCAAAGCCTTTTGACTATCTATCTGGTGTCTAACTTCTTCATGTGAACGCACCTGAAAAGGTATTGGACTATCTCCGAGTTCTTTCATAAGTCCATAGAGTTCACTTGCACTCACTCCAAGCGCAACATTGGTTACAGAGGATACACCATGAGGCATAAGGTAACGTTGAGGAATCGACGTCTCGTGACGTTCTACTTTTTTATTACCCAGAAGTGATATCGTCTGTCGGCGAGTAGCAACAGTTGGTTGAATACTCTCTTCATTTTCAGACTTTAGTGAAGTTGAAATTTGGACCGTTTCTTGTAAGCGTTCCTTCAACATGGTATAAATAGAACTATTCGCAGATGTATCCTTGGCACATGAACAAAGAGGTTTAAGTGAAGCTTCTAGGTCAGGTATTGAATACTTGAGAAAACTACTTGTCATAGTTGCAGCAAAAGTCACCTCATCGGAAGGAACACCACTTCCGCTCCTAACACCACCATCTCTTACCTCATCTTCGTACCGACGCTGCTCTCGCAGTACAAGACGGGACATGGAACTAAATGTGTCCAGTGCAGGTGAGCGCGAAAGCTGTTGTAAGGGGCGATTTGAAAAAAGAGGACACAAGATAATCCGCGCAGCTTTCACATGTGAACAGTTGGCTAATGTCATAAGACTACTGTGGTTCTCAAGCTCAGATTCCAAAAATCGAAGAATTCGTGGAGCCGACCATGGCAACACGACTTCCTCCGCCGTAACATCCATAGCCTTTGTTTCTCAATTTTATTACTACTATAAAACTGCAAAACACAGAGCGTATAAAAATAAATATATGCACATATATATATATATATATATATACTTAAGAATATATATACACAAATAATGCATCCATATGTGTGTAATCGCGTGTACATGTGAGAAAGAAAGGAGTAAGAGAAGCGTTAGAGGTTTTGGAATAAAGAAGAAAGAAAAGCAAAACAATAATGACAGCAATCAATAGTTGACATAGATACATACATACAAATAGTGATGCATTTACAAACGTCCTATGCTTTATATATATATAATTAGACAGATGTATAGTACGTAATATTTTTTTGTAAAAAATTCTAAATACATAAAAAAATGTCCATATTTCTCTTGAAATATTTCCATTGAAAACATAATAAACATTCATTTCTATAACGTATCTGCATCACAGCGTAGCGGCAAGGTCAGATAAGTCATCTGCTAATCCAGGAAATCGACCAGAAAGGTCTGATAAAATATCAATAATCGCCTGTTTTTTCTCGTCAAGTCGTGAAAGCTCACGTTCCGATTCTTCTGGAGGTACCAAAAACTTATATGTTCCCTTTTCACCATCCCGTAACTGTTGAAGGGTAATGTGCTTCGTTTTTCGCTCTTCCTCTGTACGATCACGTTCCTTATGGGCTGCTATCAAATGAGATTGAAGATCTGCAATTTGCTCACCAAGACCCTCCACCTCTCGCTGTGTAGCTTCTGCTTCGGTTGTTGTTCTTTCAATAGCTGTTAAACAATCCTTTATAAGCGATTCTTTTTGTTGAGCTTCCTGCCTTTTTTCATTAAGATCTTTAAACATATTTGCACTTTGTTTTTCTACATCCATTCGTGTAGCACCTCGTTTGTTCTTTTTTGTTGATTCCTGAATGGCTTGACCTTTTGTGCGAATAACCTCACGATGGTCAATTAACCTCTGCATCTCTTCAATCAAAAAGCGCTGCTCGCGCTGCAATTGATTAATACGCAGTTCCATAACTCCAATTTCTTTTTTCATCTTTTCCACTTCTGCTCTACCCAAACTTGGATCTAAAGCCATCTCTGTTTCTTTGGCTACTTGCATCTTTCGCTCCCAAATCATAATATCCCTTTCACAGTCCACAATTTGTTCTAACAAATCAGCCTTAGCAGCACGAGTTTCCTCCACTTTTCGAGCAAGTTCTATAGACTCCCTCTTCTTCTCCTGCAAGCGATGTACAAGATCGTTTTCAAGCAAAAAGGCTTCATTTTCAAGAATTTTCTGGTCATCAGAGTTTCTGCTAAGTTGAGTATTCACTCGCTTCATCTCTAAATGCATTGCATTGACCTTTTTTTCCAAACCCGCGATTTCTTGTTTTTCATTCGAAATACTAGATAATAAACGTTCTTTCTTTTGTGTAAGTACCGTACTTTGAGCTTGAAGATCAAGAATAGCCTCATTCACATCATTCGCACTGTTTTTACAATTGACCAATTCGGTCTGAAGTTTTATCCATTCCTGTTGAAGTGCTTCATTCTGCTTTACCTTTTCCGCAATACCCTTTGATAGGCTATTTATTGTAGCTTCTAAAGGTCCAACATGTTCTCCTTTTTCAGGATCATGCGCCGCCAAAAGTTGCTCGTATTGATGATTAAGTTGATCCAATTGTTTCTGTTTCCTATCAATATCATCATGACGACGACGAATATCCATCTGCATACGTTCAATCATGGCACCACGAGATTGTAGCTCTTTTTCTAATTCGCTTAGTGTGGCTTTTAAGGACTCATTATGTGACTGTGCCTGCAGGGTATCCAGACGAATACGAGCCAGTTCATTCTCCATCTGAGTAACTTGAAGTTCCTTGGCTCGGATACTCTCATTAACTTTTTCAATCTCATGTAGCGCACCCCGACTTTCTTGTTTCAACGATGTCTGTTTACTCAATGAGTCCAATATATCCTTTTCAATTAAAATAACATCCTTGCCACATTTTTGAATTTTTTTATCGATTTCTGCGGTTTCTGAAGTATAAATACGCGCTTCTTGCTCGGCCTTCTTTGATTCCAAATCAGTTTGCTCAATTGTTTTCTTCAATATTTCGTAAGCTTGTGCACTTTTCTCCTTGCGCTCCACCAAGGATTCAATTTGCTTCTCCAAAACAACGACTTCATTCTCGACACGAGACATAAACTCCAACAGTTTCGCATTCTCTGCTTGAGTACTTTGAATGTCCTTGCGACATCCAGTAATTTCATTCTCCAAGTTTTGCAATTCATCTTTTTGTTGCTGTAAGGCTTCCTCCGTTTTTTTCATCGCATCGTGACGTCGCTGCATACCAATCAGAGAGCTTTTCCACTGTTCCACAAGTTGTTTTTTTTCAGAATTTATTTCCTCTAATTCAGCTAAGGCCTCCGCCAAAATTTCTCGCGCCTTTTCAGTTTCCGCGTGTTGATTAATAATTTGTGCGTCAACAACAGAGCTCTGCTCCTCAAGCAAAACGACACGCTTCTCAAGAGCATCAATAAGACCATCCTGTTTAAGCTTCTCTTTTTCCAAATTTGTAATATCTTCTTCTGTTTTATAGGCTGCACGACGCTCTACTTGAACTTCATTTTTCAATTGATCGTTGAACTGTTGAACTTTCACTAGAGTTTCAGTAAGTTTTTCAAGGTCATTTTGTTGAATGTCATGTTGTTTTTGATACTCATCAATGTTCTTTCGAATAACCTCGACCTCTTTTGTTAGCTCATCACGTTCTTGTAATTTTTCCTCATGCTGTTGCTGAATAGAGACTTGTTTCTCATTATGTTTTTCTAGAGTCTCCTGTAACTTAGCTAGATGCTGCTGGGCATTGTACAACTCAACACCATACTGTTCCCTTTCTTTCTGTACATTATTAAGTTCATTTTTTGTATCATACAATTGCTGTGTAAGCTCCTGGAGATGTTTCCTCAACTGCGCCTCAATGCGCTCTTGCACGGGCGCCAAAACTGCGGATTCGGGGTCCAGTTCAGAAACATCACTTGCAACATCATATGGGGTTTCAGACATTGTCTTAAGCACGCTAAGAAATATGTAATCAAATTAGTAATGAGCATATAAACAACAACAACAACAAAAAAAAACAGAAAAAAAAGTAATTGAAATAACGAGTAATTTCCCTTGCATGAGAACATAAGAGCTATAAAACAGGAATTGAAAGAAAAAAAATAGGGGGGGGGAAGTATAATAATAATAATAATAATAACAAAAGCGGAAAACAAGCAACTTCTTCATTTTTTTACAAAAATTTTGCAACAGTCACGCTTTTTTTTTAAAGCGCTCTTCTTCTTTTAGAGCCCACTCAGGCATTCTATTAATTTCACGATAGTCCGGAATAGGAGCTTGATCAACGCCATTTTGATGAGGCCTATACTTTTCAGGAAGTTCAGGAATCACACGGTAACTGTAGTCTTTCGTTTTAAACTGTTTGTAATAGAGCCACTCCTCCTTTGTATCAAATTGCTCGGGAGGATTCCCGTTTTGAAAAGCGTGAACAGCATTACGAATGGCAATTCTAGTCATCCGGGGTATACCTCGCACGCGCAGTTGCCTCTTATCACACGTCATCAAGTCGTTCCAGTCTTTAAAAGAAGCTTTAAAATCACTTGTTGGTTTCAAACGGTGAATATCCGTTTTTTCGAGAAACGCTTCATGATTGGGTACGTAGGATGTTGGAGGTCGTACTACCACAGGCAAAATTTCGGACCGTTGAGTTGTCTCAATCGGCGCTAACTTTCGAGGATCTGGCATATAAGTATACTTGTATGATTTGTGAGGCCCAGTTGTTTGATCCAGAAGACGAAGCGTGACTCGCATTATGTTCCATATATATATATATATATATATATAATTCCTTTCTTACTTAGCGGGGGAAAAAAAAAAACGAGTTCAAACAAGAAGAAAACAAAAAGGAAAAGCATTAACACATATAGGCACGTAAAATTGACTTCAAGTAAAGGAAAAAAACACATAAACGTCCTTCTAAGAATAAAAAATGGCTGCACATTTTCTCTCCCTTTTAAGCTTCACTTCTCTGCACTTAAAGAAAAAAAAAAAGAACGCAGTGTTAGCTTCGTTTATAATTAACTGTAGGACCTAAATGCCCATTTGTACTGCAACAGGTCCTGGAATATTGACCGAACCACTGCTTACCGAGATCACATTTCCCTTGATTGTTTTACCGTTCAGCTGTTGAATACAATGTAAGACGGATTCCGAGGAATCATAGAAAACCATTGCCATTAGTTCATAGCGATTGAGGTCCATGACACGTCCGTATGAAGAAAACACTTCAATTAACTGATCATTAGTCATATTAAACGGAACATTGTCAACAACTGCAACGCTCACTTCTGAAGGAGGAATAAAAGGAATCTGCCGTCTACCTCCTCCATTTTGCTGCCTCTCTCCACATGTTCCTCGTCCAGTCTTCCCACTTCGCCTGTTTTGGTAATTATTATTATTGTTATTCGGACTGTTAATATTTTTGTTCTCAAAATTTCTTTTTCTTTGGTGCTGTGAGGAACGTTTTCGATCCTCATATGTCTCAAAATGCATCAACTCTGCTACAAGGTTTTTAGAAGCATTTTTGCCTCTTGACTTTCTCTGATTTCCTTCCTTCACATTTTTCTCATCGTTAGTTTGTGAGAGCCCTGGAACATTTTTAATTAGTGCTGTAGCTTCCTTAGCAGATTCCTCTCCTTTAAATTTAATAAAAACTGTTGTGATATCCTTTTTGTTTTCCTTTGCTCGAAGAGATCCAACAGCTTGAACACCAGGCCATTCTCTAACTATAGCTTCGATGTGGGCAAATTCGCTAGTCGGACAAAAAGCCCGAAGAGTCGAAGAATCCATTGGTGAACAACTTTCTTCTTTTTAAAAAAGGGCGCTTAAATGTGCAAATTCCGACTGGTAGTTAGAACTAAAAAAAGTAAAAAGAAAGGAATAAAGATGAAAAAAAAGGAGCAAAAATTTTAAAAAGGTAACAGAAACGCGAAATTACACAAAAAAAAAGCAAAAATATATATATATATATATATCCTATGTAAATAACAAAAGAAACAAAGAATATAAACCAGGAACAAAAACCAAAAATACGTTACAAAGAACAAATAAGAATACATACAACCTCCCATGCAGCCCGCAGAGAGGCCCTTTACGCTCTCCTACAGTTACACGCAGGAGAAAGAGAGAAAAACACACACAGACACACAAACACACACACACACACAAAAGAAAAAAATTCACCACCAAAAAACATAAGAAAAAAAAAAAACCACGGCGACAAGAAAAAAAACACCAATTATTCAACAAACTGAACAAATGAAAAAAATCTGACATATTCTTTGACATGCAAAGATCATTTTACTCCCATGGGATCGCCCCAGTACCTGTGACCCCGGCCCGTTCCCACAAGCACGATGGCGCCATTGAAGCGTGGCAGGTATTCATAGTTTTTGATGATTATCGTCCTAGGATTGCGCACGGTGCCCAAAGGGAATGACAAATAGGCGTAATTGACGGGATTTATGGGCGAAGGGCAAAAAGGAAGTCCAAGAAGGTTTAGACTTATTAAACAAAAAGAAAAAAAAGGGCACATGGAGATACTTTTTTATTTTTATTATGTTTTTCACTTCTTTTGATATGAGTGGTGCCGTTTTATTTTCCCAATAGCAAGAAAAGAATTGAGTGTTGTTAATCCTCTCAGAACGAACTGTCTCGTCGTTTCAAGGTTTTTTTGCTTTGGTCGTTGCTTTTTTTTGTGTGTTTTTTTTTTCATACATATTAAAGAAAAAATAGATGTGCATTTTTGGGGAACTTTGAAAGAATTGGTTGTTATTACTTTCTTGAACGTTCTATTTGCTAAGGTCCGTTATGAGTATGATGTCTATTTTTTATTATTATTATTGTTCCTTTTTGTACTTGTTAGCGTACCTTTTTTGTTTTTTCTTTACTGACATTTAATTTTTTATTCTTTTTACTTAATTCATAATTTTTTCTTTCTTTTCTTTTTCTGTGTTCCTTTGTCATGTAATAATACTGTCATTGTCTTTTTTTTTTCTTTTACTTTGAATCGTGAAAGAATGCATCATTCCAACACTTTCAAGCCTTTTGCTGCGTCGCTTTGTAAAACGTCGTTGTCATGGGGGAATGCACTCCACCACTACCAACGTTCTCTTGTTGAGTGCGGTTCTTCGCTTGAGTTGGAGCACGCCCAGAGAGTGGCTTTGCTTTTTCAAAAAGGAACTGGTGAAGCGTGTCACCTGGGATCCTGGGCTCGTCTTTTCACATTTGAAGGCATACCTACCTGCGCACTCATGCTAAGGGCTCTAGTTGGCCATGATCTGTGGAAGTCTGCTATAAAATTATGGCAATGGAATCCTAGTGCTGCTCTTGCAGACTCTTTAGTGGACGAATTAATGTCTAAAAAAAGATTTGAGCAATCAATGTCTGTTCTTCACTTTCTTTTAACGACTGAAGGCCATGTTGCGCCTTGTCAAGCAAATAATGCTTTGGTGGATATGAAATCCTTGGATGAAATTGATGATGACGTTGCTATGGCTGTGAATGATGCCATAAAACTTGCGGTTGATCCCACTTTTGTACCTGCTGAGTATCGTGGTGTACAAAGCGGTTTATCACGTCTTATTAACATGATGTATCCCAAAAAATCCCAATGGGAATTGGCCGTTTCCTTGCTTGTGAAACTTAGTTCCAGTGATGTTTCTTCGGAGTTGAAGGATGAGATGTTAGCTGTCGCTGCTGCACGAGCTCTACATCAAGGCAAAAGATACGAGGATACATTTTTATGGATTAAGAATACAGCTAGTCTTTCACGATCAGCCTCACTGCAAAGGACATTTTTGCGTTCTGCTCTTGTTCTTCGACATCTAGATGAGGCTGTATCTATTTTGGAAAATCTGAGTAAACGTGGTGTTAATAATGTTCCAACATCTAGCTTGCATGAATTTTGTAAGCTTTTTATCCAGGAACATAAGGAGGGGAGGTGTATTCATTTAATGGACAGGTTTGTTGCAGTTATTTTTGATTGTTTGCCTCACATTCGCTGCAAAAAAACGAAAAGCGAAATAAAAAAATTATTCGAAGTGAATTCTTTAGACACATCAATTTTTGATCTTGAAGGTGTTTTTCATCTTACCAGAGACTTAGACACTTCCTCTAGTGATCGTTTGTTACTCCAAAATGAAAAGGTGAGTATTTCGGAGTTAGATCGTACTGCTAGTCTACTAATAAAGAAAGGACATTGGAAGATTTCATTAAGATTGCTCCACAAAATTGTGGAGACACATCCCCAAAACGAGAAGGAAAAGCTTATTTTTAATGGTGCTCGAGCATCATCAGGAAATTGGGAGTCTGCTATCCTTTTTTTTGTTTAACGCAAGTGTATACTTTAGCGTAACCAGATACCTTTTTTGCTGTAGTTACTACTTTCTTTTGTGATTGTGAGGTAGAGGTTCTTTATTTTTTTCAATTATTTGATGACTGAATTATTGTTACATATATGTATGTATGTATCTGAGGCGAAAAAAACACCATTTCTTTCTTTTTCTTTTTTTATTATATATATATATATATATATATATATATATATATATATTTGTTTGTTAGTGAAAAGCAAAGATTAACAACAACTAAAGGAAAAACAAAAAAATAAAGAGCTATGGTCCAGAATCTTGTGATTAATATTACGGTTAACAGCCCGGAGATTCGTATTATTGGCCCCATCAAAGAACGCACAATTGATAAGCTCAATGAAGTTATTCCTAATGCAACAACTTCTACGCGGAGCACAAGGTCTGCTGCACCCAAATTTCAGTACTTGGCCAATCCAAATCATTGGTACATGAAGTTGGATCGCCAGTTCTCGGATGATGATGGGATATCTTATCTAATGCTGCTTTTGCTGGATGCTGTTGAGGAGGAAGGTGACTGGAAGTTGGTGTCATCTATATCTTCAAGTCAAAACAATGGTGCAATGACGAATGATATTTATCAAACCTATGTTATGTTCTTTGGGAAATTTGTCGGTGATGATATTTAGGTCGTGTTTTTTTTTTTCCATTTAATGTATAAAGGAAATTCATGTATAGACTTTTTTTTTTCAAGCGTTTTCTAATTGGATGGGATACTATATTTGTTCTTTTTTGTGTGTGTGTGCATGTGTGTCCATTTAGGGCATGTAGTGTCTTATGCTTTTCACTTTAATTTTTACGTATTTATGTAATATGTTTTAATATCTTTTATGTCTTGACGAAAAATACGTTTTTTTTTTTTTCAATTGTGTCTACTTCAGTTTTTTTACATATAATTTATTTCTTTTTTTTTTTTTTGTAAGCAATGTCCCAGGAGGACGTTCAGCAGCCGCAGCAACAGCAGCCCACTGGGCTAAACATCATTGGAAAACCTAGTGTTGTCGATGATGGTACAATGGAGGACCTAATAGACAAATTGAAAATACTGAAATATGAAACAGACTTTTGTTTGAGAGTGAAGCCACCATTCAAACCGTTAAGTAAGTACTACTTTGCAGGACCTTCTTCGCTTGATAATCCTAATGCTCAATTTTACTATTTCACTTCCTTATGCTCTTGGTTAATGGGATTATCTGGCCATGATTTTGAACCGCCTGGACAGTTTGATGATCCAAATGCCACTTCCACAAATATTCTTGCAGAACTGCGATCGATGGAGTTGTCCGCGCCTAATTTGGCTCCAAACCGCATCCGTCAGGGAAATGGCGAAACAGTTTTGACTATTCTTTCACTTCTTACTGACCACGCTCTTATAAAAAAAGGGTTTTCTGTACGACCTGTAGATTACTCTGGTGTGGAGAAGTATGATGAACTTGACGGTGCAACAGATGGTGATGATGAAAATGGTATTGGAGAAGAAGTAGAGGATAATGTGATGATAGAAAGTGATGATGAGGATGAGGTTTATATTCGTGCTGCTGGAGATAAATCCTCCAAGGAAGATGCGGGTTTACCGGCAGAGTCTATAATTAACGCAGAGGAATGGAATCTTGAGGTTGAGCGTGTAGGGCCTCTTCTTCAGGTGCAGTCTGAAAGTATCCAAGACTGGCGGTCACGTATAGAGAATGCCTCTGTTCTACTAAAAGCTGTCGAAAAAATGTACCCTGATGTGAAACAAATGCTCCAAAGAGTCGGAGACGATATGGAAAAGACCAAGGATCGAATTCAAAAACGCGAACAAACTCTCGCACAACAGTTTTCAGATCAAGTTGAAGATTATCGTGTGAAGCTACGTGAATTAAATACTTCACAAGATTCAGCAAATGTTGCAAGCCAAAGTGTTCAGCAACTTTCTGCAGAGTTAAATCACGTAAGTGGATTGCTAGATCAAGTAAAACGAGACATTGAGGAAAGGGAAGCAAAAATATCTGACACAACTCCTTTAATGCAAGTAAAAGATGTCGTGGCAAAGGTGAGGGCAGAAATCAAACAAATGTCTTTAAGAATTGGCGTTTTGCAGCATACTGTTCTCCATTACGTGATGAAGCAAACCAAAGCCAAACGTGAAGGGCCAGGTTATCAATTAGACTCTGATGGTATGGAAGATGATGAATACGTTTAGTGTATGCAATTTGTCTGTTTTTTTTTTTTTTTGGCTCCTCTTCTGTCATCCAAGATGCAATTTATTCTCTTAGCTTAGTGAATACGTGATGTACAGGCAACTCGGAAGAAGCAAGGTAAATTGGGTGCTTCTTCTCACTTTTTTGTTTTTTTAGGGAAAGGAGGAGAAAAATAATTTGCAAATATATGTATTTATTTTTATCACTGTTGTATTAGGGTGAAACTTTTTTTTTTGAGCTGTTCATACTTTTACCTTTGTGATTGCAAAACTTTTCATTGTTTATTATTAGTATTACCTCTTTTTTTTTTGATCTTGGTGCTAGATACGTTTGCTAGAAATAAATTGTAAACTGAAAGAGGAAAAAAAAGTGAGTAAAATGTCAACAGAGGCTCGTATTTTTCACATGGAGCAACAAGCAGAACAGCTGAACCATCAGGTAAAGCTTTTGAAACAGCTTATTACTACCGAAGTCGTAGATCTTAGGAAAACACTCGAGCAACAAGTAGCCGAAGTAAGACAGGTTGTTATGTATCAAGACCGAATTTACCAAGAACGAATTGGGAAACTAGAGCAGCGTATTCAGCAGTTATCTGAATTTTGTCTTCAGATGGCGCGATCTAAGGGTTATACAGGTTCTAGTAATGATATGATTGCGTTGGACATGGTGACTTTGTCTCCTCTCAATAACGAAGCAGCAAAATCGAATCTGCCTCTAGCGGATACTAACGTAACATCACTTAACGATGATGATGATGATGATGATGATGACAATCATGTGAAAAATAAAGGAGTTGAAGGGGTAATAGAGAAATACAAGGATAAAATTAATTCCATCTATGATTATTACACAACGTCAAACATTGATGCTTTTCACCCCACGATGGATTTATCACATTTTACTCGTTTTGTAAAGGATTGTCAACTTTGTGGTATTTCGAAAGGTACTTCAGCTGAGCTCTTGTGGATGGCAGTTATGCGTTCTCTCAAGATGAAGCAAGATAAACACCGTTCAGATACCCAAATGCGGAATCGTAATATATCCTTAGGACATACGATGTCTATAAAACAGAAAAAAAAGCTTTTTGCTTATCAGCGTCTTGAATCAATTCCAAAACATTTATTTGGAGAGGCTCTCAGTGCATTGGCAATGGAAAAACGTCGTCAGAAGCAGCTTGCTGATGGCACCGTTCTTAGTGATACTTTGATGAATTCTTCTTTAAATGAGAAACCGGAAGATATTTTTATTACTTTCTTGATGTATCATATTTTCCCCTATGTGGATGCTGTAATGGAAGATAAACGAACTTCACGAAATAGCATTTCCACATTTGGACAAGATTTTAATGCTACGGGAATCGATATTTCTCACATGACGGAGTCAGCATCTATTCATGAATACAAAACAGATGCTGTCAAGGCCGTTGTGAGGGAATATCTTGGCAAAATAAAAGAAAGTTTTTCCTCTGCAATCAAAGCGACTCGAGGATATCAATCTACTACTATGAATTTGGATAGTTTTGTTGAAATCGCAAGACGGTGTGAATTATTACCGCTTATTCGCAAACCAGATTTGCGTTACATATTTCTCGCTTGTAGTGCGATAGAAAAGGAGAAGCATCCTGAGGCGGAGGAGGGAACAATAACTGTGGGAACTTTTTTGCTTGCCCTTTATCATTTGGCAGACAGGATATACGGTGATTCTCTTATGGCAAGCAAATATCCCACTGCAGAGACTCGAATGAAAAAGCTTCTCACTAAGATGTATGTCCTTAACTAGCAACTTGTATCGCTTATTGTGTAACCCCTTACATTTCGTATCGTTTGAAACTCAAAAAAAAAATGATTTTTTTTCTTTTTTTAGTGTATAGGACTTCAGTATAGACTGTGAAATTTTTTTTTCCTGTAGTTATTATGTCTTTTGCCCTCATATATACATATATATACATATACATATACATATACATTTATAAATATATATATATATATATATATATATATTTGTTTAACTAAGGTTTTTTTCGTCTAGACTTATAACTATTCTTACTATTTTTCTTCTTTTTTTTTTACCGCCTTTTTTTGTTCTGATATAGCACTCTTTAGTGTACTGCAGGAAGGAAGAGAAAAGAAAGAAAATATTAAAGTTGAGAGAGAAGCCTTTGGTCTTTTCTTTCCTTTTTTTTTTTTTTTGGAATGCCAAAACCTCGTGCCAAGGCGAGCAAGAAAAAAGAGCCAGTTGTGGCCGATGGGAACGCTACCATTGGAGGAAGACAGTTGCTTGTTTCTAGCGTAGATGATGTTCGTCGTAAACGATTCATCAAAAGATTTGAAGAGATGTGTGAAGTCATTTATCAATCTAATCGAGATACTCAATTACTCAATTCTGACGGTTTAAATGAAATACCAACGTTGGCTGTTGGGTTTGTTTCCCGAGCCATGGGTCTTAATTTGACCAATGAACAAGTTTTACTATTGGTTGAGATGATAGAGGATAAAGAAGCTGCTTCCCGAGGAGTTGTTCCTGCAGGTCGACTTAGAGATGTAATCATAGACGGTTTAATTACAGGCCTTATTGGTGGTCCAGCAGTGCGTGGAACTGCTATTCCACTAGACGGTACTTCTTTGCCGATAAATGTGATTCGAGATAGTGAGGAGACTATTTATCAAGCATTTCGGGTTTTAGATTTAAGTAAGCGTGGATACGTTGAGGCGGATGAAATACGTCATTTTTTGCGCTCTGCAGGGGAGCCTTTCACGGAAGAAGAAGTCGAGGAACTCATTATAGCTGCAGCGGATCCTGAAAATGGCCGTATATACTACGAGGATTTTGCCGATGTTTTAGCTACAGAATGAGCTCCATTGGTAAAATCACTCATGTTTTATGTATACTATAGTACAATAAAGATGTTATTTTCACACACAATATATATATATATATATATATACATATATTGCGTTCTTGAAAGTAGTATGAAATGAAGAAAGAAAAAGAGAGGAGAAAACAAACAGATTGTGCCAAAGGAACGGAAAAAAGAATAAAGAGTCAGTAAACGCGATTCCCCTACAAAAACAAAAACAAAAACAGGGAAAAAAAAGTGAAATGAAGAGAGACAAGACAGTTTAGTTACCTTTTTTTTCTTTGTCATTTTTTTTTTTTGCCGAGAATGAGCGACTAGATAACGATCTCCTACTTCACTATTTTTTTTTTTTTTTCATGGATTAAAGGTTTCTTGGTAGATTTTTTTTTTTTCTTTCCGAGTGTTAATATATGCTTTATATATACATACGTATTTAAATATTTTTCGGGTGCTGATATGCTTCTCCTTCTTCTTTTTCTTTTTACTTGTTTCTTCTTTTTCTTTTTTACCGATGGTGGTATTTCTTTTTCTTTTTTTTTGTGTATGTGTCTGTCGTACAGTTTCAATAGGAGAACCTATTTATTATTTATATATATTGTGTGTGTGTTTGTGTTTGCCCGTTTCGGAATACAAGTAGTATACGATAATAAAATTATTATCATCATTTTAAACCGAAAATCTCCGTAAAGGGGCTTTCTGATAGATACGATACAAAAATTGCTTCGTCACAAACATGATGCGTCGTGTGGTTCAGATACGGACCCTTCGGTTGCATGCTCGCATGTCGAGCTCCTACCTTGGTGGGAGCAGAAACGGTGGCGGAGGTGGTACCCGACGCTCAAACCGAGAGCAGACTTTGGATGGAGCAATTTCGGATGTGGATATGAAAAATGCTGATGTTTTCAGTAGTGGAGGCAAAAGACCGTCGACAATAGCTAAATCCACAAAGAATTTCGCACCAAAAATGACAAGCGATGCCGAGGTACTCTTTCCGGATGCCCAGGAATTTGAGGTGAATGACGTAGAAGGAGTTGAGGAGGATGCATTAAACGCGCACCAGGGCAGTGAGCATCTCAACGAAAAGGAAGACGAGGTAGAAGCGAGGCCACCGCGAAATATAAAGAGAAGATATGTTATTTTAAAACAAAAGGCTGAACCATTAGTTTTGGTGAATCCTTTATCCAAGAAGAATAACGTCCTGAGCTGGGAAAGAGGCGAGAATGAAGAAGAGGATGTTACACAAATTTATGAAAATGATGAGATAACGAAAAATACATCATCGACTTACCATAAAAGAGTCTCACCGAAGACTTTACCAAGTATTACTCCCTCGTCCAACAGTCGTGCTACGGTTAATGCCTTCGAAGACGATGACAATGGATATGAAGATGATGTTACAAGGATTTACGAAACCTCAATGGTGAAAAACCCTGAAAAAATGACTACACTTCAGAGCCGTGCGCCTGGAATGAATCCTTTAGCCAATCATTTCACTATTACCACCACAACGACAACTTCCAATAAAGCGAGGACAGAAAACATTGACAAAAATAATGATGATAATAGTGGTGATGGTAAGGATGATGATGATGGTGATGACGAGATGGATTTGACAAAAATATCCAAGAATACCTATAACATGAGTCTTGCAGCTACCAATGATAATCACTGTGCTGGTAAGAGAGGTTCAAATAAAGTGAATAGTACGAATGAGTCCGACTCTGTTGATTGTCATAAAAGGGCGATGCAGAATGATGAAGTGGTAATGATGGAGTCAGATGATTTAGCACGAGAGGATAATACTGGCACTGACTCCGATGAATTAAAAGCCGTTCGTGATCATGCATTCTTTAATGCTCTTATTCACCGCATGGAGAAAAATGCCGCGTGTCACAAACAGCAGATAAAAACGTCTGGTCGCTACACGCTCGACGTAGTTAATCAGTCTGTGCGACCGATTTTACAACTCATAGACTATCCACTTACTGTCCGTCAGCTTGGACGGATGGCATCGTTTGTTTATCCAAAGCTTCTCAAGCGTTCTCTATCTGACTTGAAGTCCTGTCGTCGCCTTTGTATCTACCATTCAGCTGATACAGGGGTTCTTTTAGACTGGTCTGTAGAGAGTTTCTTGCGTCAACGCTATGAGAGCATTCATGTTTCATGGGAGCCAGTAAAGGTTATTTGTATGCGCCTTGGCTGGGATCCAACTGTGATGACAGACCGTGATTGCCTCTTGTATTTTTCTGAGTTTGCTGCGTACGTGGAGTTGGCAGAGCTTGAGCAAAGTGCTGGCGATGACAAACCAAAGGCTGTTTTAATAGAGGATCCTGTGAGGACGGCGGAACAACGTCCTATTCCTGTTTCTCGTCTACTCATACGTCGTAAACTATCCAAGGAGACGGAGTTGTCCCTCACGGAGACAATAAGATTGATGGGAGCCCCAGCACTTCGTAACCCTATCAAGTCACGTAAACCTCGTACACTTGACAAAGATACTGTGGATGGAATGTTTGAGCGTATTCAACGTGAAGCAGATGCTGTTGATGGAGATGATGCAACTAAATTACGTCATGGTTTAAACATTGTGCCATCTTTGCGTCAGGCTAGTCATCCTGCTGGTCGTAGCATCCGTGAGTTTTCTATCCCAAAGTCAAAAAGCTCCATGTTTGATTCTAACATGGAGCGTCCTATTCCTGACTCGGGTGAGGGTGTTAAACAAAACGGAAAGGCTTTTGATGAAAATCGTTGCGGGTTCGTTCCAGAGGCATATGAAGTGCTAGCAAATGCATACCATAAAAAAAAGGTGGAGGTGTCACAAATACGCCGCCGGTTAATGAGTACGGATAGTATCGATCTCGCAAGTGAGCTCCAAGAGAGGCTTGAACGTACACAGAAAGAGTTACCCCGTCTAAGGGAACAACTGGATCGAATGCGACAACAACGACGTGCAAAGCAGGAGGTATGTAATCCTAACTCTAGTATGTTTATACCATCACACCCATCATCAAGAAGAGGAGACACGAATCCTGATGCAAAAGGTGGTTCTGGATCAAATAAAGGTTTTGCCAAGACTCCTGAGAGTTGTGCTATTCTGCAAACAACCAATGCCGTATCGTGCCCACAGGGTGCGGATACTTACCCTGTTGAAGATCAAACTATGGTGACAAATTCACACCATGTGATGAAATCTGAACTATCAATGCTGAAGATCCCTCCTGCCGAGGCGACAGAAGAGAGTACGAAAACGAAATATGACCATTCCACAGTGGATGTTGGGACCAATGTGTGCAATAATGGAAAGCGTTTTTTAGATAATACGAAAAAAAAAACCTCTGACATGTCAACCGGAGATATTAGGTCTCTTTCGGCGGCGGCGATGATGCTTCGACAAGAGATTGTCTCGCTCCAGGAGAGACGTCGCCAGGAAGAGTCGGCACTACTACAAAAGATGGAAGAAGCACTCGGTGCTCTTTTTAAAATAGAAAATGTTGTGAAAACCGTCACACAGCGTAATACCAATGAGATGGGGAAGGAAGAAGAGGAGGAGGTGGAGGAGGTGGAGCGTTTGCGCAAGGAGATGGAGGCAAAAGCCGAAGCTGAAGCCGTGGCCGCCGCAGAATTGGAACAGCGTCGTCTTGATGCTGAACGTGAAGAGGCGGAGCGAAAGGCCAAGGCAGAGGCACGGGCGCGAGCACTGGAAGAGGAACTGTTGCGTCAACACGAAGAACGTGTGCGGCTACTTAATCGACAGCGCGAGGAGGCACGCATCGCACAACGTGAGGCGGAATTGGCTCTTGAACGACAACGGGAGGCGGAGCGCAAAACTTTAGCAGAGGAGGAAGAGTTGCGTCGCCAGCTCGAAGAGGCTAAATCCCGCATTTGGAATGGCGATACAGACAGTGCAAATCTTGCAGTCGTAGGGCTCACTGCAGGTAGCACAATGGAGAAGTCCGCAGAAGAATCTTTATCAAAGAGTAACAAAAATATCGTGCATACATCAAACACAGCCCTGAAAGTAGATACAGCAAAGTCTCCAGAAAAAGTTGATAACATAACCCCTACACCACGGCAGCGTCAGGCAGTACCACGATCTTCCGGTCCAACTTGCACGCAAGAGCAATATGATGGCTTGCAGCTCGGGGCGCAGCGGCTGCGAAAAGAGATTGCTGAGCTGGAACGTCAAATGGAGAAAGAAGGGGATGAAGATGATATGACACTGATGGCTGTCCTTGCTGCCTCGCGAGCAGATCTGGAGGAACTGGAGGAATTTATTCGCCTCGTGCAGGAGCGTGAACCATGGGCCGCCGAACGCGATCGTGTGCGGATAGCAGAAGAGGAACGCCAAATGCGACAACGTGGTGACAAACCAAGCGACCTACAAGACCTCATCGCCGCTACCCGCTTTCAAGTGGAGTTGATGGAAAAACGCGTGCAACATGCAACGGAACGGTCTGTTATTACTAAACTTGAACAGGGTATTGTTAATGGTCGGCGTGAAATCAATCGATTACGCATTGAGCAGGACCGATTACGTCGATCAGGGAAGTACGCTGATGCTGGTGGCTTGCGGATGCCAGCATCCCTAAGCGTTGCAGACGCTATCGCCGCGGAGGAACGTGCTGCTGCAAAGGCTAAAGCAGAAGAAGAGGAAGAGGAAGGGGAAGGAGAAGGAGAAGAAGATAAAATGGCAACTAAACGGTACGAGAACCACGGGAGCCGCAACCTCAATAACAACAACAAAAACAACATCGATAAAAGCGACAACAATGGCAATATGACTATGAACCACGATAACTTTGACAACCAAGCCACAAACTCGGAGATGACGGTGGTGGAATCGCAGGATACACATTTAAATCCAACCGAAGATAACAGTGATGACATTGTTGCCATGAAAGACGCGGACGAGGGCAGTACACTGTTGACGGATAGCAGCGATACAGCGCACGAAGGGGCCTCGGATGAGCGCGCCTTTAAGGTCCTCACGAGCCGTCTCGAGAGCATGCTGGAGGGTATCAAACGTCTCGAGGAGCGTGTGGCGTCCAACGAGCTTGGTGATGATATGGCTACCTCAGCACTAGAGGAATTGCAGTTGAAATTACAAAAGTTGCTTGAAATGCGGGATGCTATCAAACGACGTATGAGTTCAGCAAGTTCCCCATTGGCTTCGCCACGCTTGCCAATGGCGTTCGCCCCAATGACGACCCGACCTGTGGTTTCGGGGAGCGGCAAAGGGGCTCCTTCTCAGACGAACGATGCGGAATTGCTGCGGTTTGGCAAAACGTCTTCTGCCAAATCCCCCGTCTCTGCCACGACCGCCGCTGTGCCCTCCGTTCCTCAGCGGAAAGGAAAGGGTGCCTTGACAAGGGCAAGGAGGACCGGCGGCGGTCGTCGATAAAGCCTATAAAATAGAACGTTTTATCATAGAAACCACAAGACACAGCGAAAGGACATAAAGAGGAAGTGCTACATAGAATGATGTGGGGAAAAAAAGGTGTATATAAATATATATATATATATATATATATATATATATTTTATTTATTTATTTATTTATTTATATATGCGTTTCCTCTCATTGCTGCCTGTAGAATCACAGTCACCTACACTCCAACCGTCATGGTACGCCATTGCTAGTGCTGCTACTGCCACCGCTATGACCGCCGCTCCTGATAATGCTATTGCCACTTTTACGACTTTGACGGAGTGGAAGTGAAGGGAATCATAGATCTCAACGTTAAAAAGAGTGGAAAAAAAAAAGAAAACACACTATAGTTTGACTTTTTCTATAAACGTACAAATGGCACAAGTGTATATATATATTTTCGTTTTTCGTTGTTGTTTATGTGTTCGCTATTACCTTTTTCCTATTTTTTTCTTTTTTTACATGTCTCTTATGAAAAAAGGTTAGAGAAATTATAAAAGCGTAAGAGGAAACGTATCTTTTTTTTTTGTACTGAGTTGTCATGAAGGTATCAGGCACATGGTGAGGTAAATATTACGAGAAGGAAAAACAAGAATAAATTAATCACAAATTAACCCCCCCCCCCAAAAAAAAAAAAAAAAAAACAATAAACGTGAAAAGAAAATAAATTTCTAAACAAAGTGGTACGCCAAATGTCTTTCTGTATTCTTTTTTATTGAATATATTCTATTTGTTGACGTGTCTCTTTTTTCTTCTTTTCCTCTTCTCGTATTCTATGTCGGTTACCTTTGAAGAGTGATGAGATGATTTTGATTTCTCTAGCATTTTGTGCTTAATTTTTCGTTTACCTTTGTTTTATCCTTTTTGTTCCTAAAGAAAACACAAGAAGAAAAAAAGGAAGCTGTGCTTTGACTTCGAATTTCTTTGACTCTATTTGAAGATGATAGTATCCCATTTTATACGGAGTACCTGGATGTATGAGTGGCGCAATAAGAAGGAAAGAAAGCGGAATATAAAAAAGTGAAAAACAACAACAACAAAAGAAAAGAATGAACCTATAGAGAGAGAAAGCGAGCAAAGATTAGAGTAAACAAATCACGTGCTTGGTAAAAACAAAAACAAAAAAGAGAAGTATATATATATATATATATATATATATTTGTTCTTTTACTATTTCTTTACTTTTGTGTTAAATTTTCTTTCCCACCCCCCTTTTTTCTCTGCTTTGTTTGTTTCCAATCCTTTTCTCTACTTGTCATGCGTTTGCATGCGTGGAGTGAGGTTATCATAGGAACGTGTATAGTGTTGTCTTAGAAATTCAAGCGTCTAAGTTTAGCTGACCCCATGCTTCGCATATCCAATGTCCGATACAAGAACCCTGTTATCTTTAAACAGGGGCAGGGAATGTTTTCCCACCAGTTAAAGCACATGCTGAACAAGAAATCCATGCACCGCTATAATTGGGATCCGCTTCCAATGTATGACCCGCGTAAGCTTGTCCACGCCAACCGTCGCGTAAACTCTGAAACGTGTGAAGAAGTTTATGACCCCCATTGGGACGAACGCGCGCACCTCGTGCCTGATCAGGCGTACCACAACATCCCCATCCCACCCGAGTACAAGGATGCGTACTGGTGGCGCGATTTGCAGGCGCGTCGCGTGCAGTGCCCCGTCGAGTGGGTGCACCACCGCATGCACAATAAAGGAGACCGGCGGCGCTACGATTTTCAGGACCTCGCGTTTAGAAAGAAGTTTGAGTTTTCCTATGAAGAGGTGATTCAAAATGCAAAGGAGATGCGAAGCTGAGATTTTCTCCTATTTGTGTACATGTGTTTCTGTGTGTGTGTATGAAAGATGATGTGGGTGGTTTTAATGCCGGTCTTGTTGAGTATTTCACAGAGTTAAGGAGGAAAGAAAAAGAGGTACATACAAAAAGAAAAAAAAGAAGGAAAAAAAATTGTTGTTACTGGGAGTTAGAGAAGTCACTTTTTTTTTTGTTTTCTTTTTCATTCATGCGATTGTATTGTTTGAGTGGATGTGGCTCAAGAAAGAGAATGAAAAGAAAAGATTAACGTTAGTTGTGTGTGGGACAAATCAAGAATAGCAACAGCAACAACAACAACAAAAAAAAAGTGACATTTTTCTATAGAATCATAACTCAAAAAGAAAAAAAGAAAAAAAAAACGTTTTAGTTTTTGTTGTATTTAGTGACTGTTTCATCCTCATTTTTTTTTTTTTGGTAAACTGTTTCTCCGTATTTGTTTGTATGCGTCTGCGCTTGTCGAAATAAGCAAAACAAAATAAAATAAAACAACAAAAAAAAGCGGATATTTAATTCCGAGAAAACACGCACAAAAAAACAAACGAAGCAGACAAACTTGTATTTGTTCCACCCACTTCCATTGTAGTGTGCGCAGCGGCTTCCTTCATTTATTGGGAATGCTTCCCAGCCTCCACCTCGACACCGCGCTTGGCCGCCGTCGCAAGATGCAAGAGCCGCGCGAGGAGAGCGTTCCCGGCTGCTTCTCCCCCCGCCCCACGCACGCGCGCAGTCTGAGCGAATGGCAGTCCTCGCCGGAGCGCGAGTCGTCCCCGGAAGGTTTCGCCCGCACCGCCGCCAACCGCCCCTCGCAGCCGCGCGATCGCGCCCTCCGCCGGTCGCCGCCGAAAGCGACACTTCTCGAACACCAAAAGGCGCGCAGTGCGGCCCCCACACAAACCCCCCGACGCGCGCCCATCGCGGTGCGCTTCGCCCCCCCTGCCGCCCGCCCATCGCTGTGCGCGGGTTACGTGTCGGGGCGGCAATGGGCCGCGCGTCGGTCGCTGCCCGCACGCATGGCCGCCGTCTCGGCGCTCGCGACAAGTGCGTCGGGCGAACACGTGGCGATCGGCGACGCCTCGGGGCGCCTCCTCGTGATGCGCCGCGGGGACACACAAGGGGGACACGAGGGGGGAAAAATGGCACAAGAGGAAGGGAGGGCCGACACGAGGAAGCCAAGGGTCGGGACGGGTAATGGTGGTGGCAGAGGTTGTCGTGTGGGTGCGTTGCGTGATGCGTATCACTTCGTTGTGGGTCGTCAAGCGTATACCTCTGTGATTGATCCATTAAATAGCGTGGAGGTGACACCAAATATTCAGGCTCTCTGCTTCCTACCGCAGGCGTCACCAACGACATACCTTCTTACGGCAAATGAGAAGATGCCAAAGTTGTACAAGGTGATTGATGTGCGAGAGTCACCGGCCCCCTTTTCTGCAATGGAACGTCTCGGTGCGACAAGCGTTGGCTCACTTACACTAAGTCCCCTTCATGGCATAAGTACGACTACCATGAAACAGGTCACCCGTTATGCATTGAATCATGAGTACAATATTAACTCCCTTTGTCCTTTACCAGATTCCCAACAATTTTTCTCTGCAGATGACTTGACAGTGAAGCTTTGGTGCATCGAGTACCCCGATACGTCCATTGAGACCTACAGTCTTAAACCACCTTTTGATGAGGAGCCACGTGAATCTATTTGTGGCATACGTAGTTTCCCACATGAACCTTTTTTACTTTTTGTGATGACCTCTTCCGGAACGGTTCGCGTAGTAGATACTCGACAAACACTTCGATGGCTTCATCAAGTCCCACTTGTGTTTAATAATAGTAGCAATAATTCTCAGGAGGAGGATACTTTGCTTACTAATAGCCTATCGGACTGTGCTTTGAGTCCATGTGGTCGGTATGTGGCTGGTCGTGATTTGATGAGTGTTTGCCTTTGGGACATTCGCCACGCAAATCTGCGTGAACGTACCTCACGAACAGCATCATTGAGTTCCTCCTTTGTACGTGATGAGGAGCACGATGTGGTGCAACGCTGGGATCTTTACCCTCAATTGCGACAAGAACTGCTTGAACAGGTTTACCAAATGGAATCCTTGGGCCGGTTCAGTTTGAGATTTCTCAACTCCCGGGAAATCGCCACTGGAGGTTTTGCAGGTATGCTGTATGTTCTCGACACCTTGGAGGATATAGAGTCCAGCAATAATCCCTCCAGTGGTCGTGGTCAGATGTCTTTTGAGTTGCCGCAGCTAAACGAGGAGTGTGACTTGCCTCTGGGGCCGATCCCGTCTTTTAAGATGGATGAAATTGATTACATGTCGACGGACCCAGATGTCCTCTTTGGGTCTGTAGTGACGCAGTTATCGCAACCTCTCACATCAGTGAGTGGAGAATGCAGCGTCTTTGCGTCCTGCGGACCCGCTGTTTTCCAGTTGTCCTACACCTGCAAGTGATATATATATTTATACGTTTTTGTGAGTTTCGATGAGAGTGGCAAGGAAATGGAGAAAAATAGAGAAGAGAGGATGGAAAAAAAAAGAGAAAAAAAAGCAAGTTACGAGTAAGCAAACAACAGAATAAGACATCAGGAAGAATGAGAAGGAAAAAATGAATTCACGTTGATTTTTTTTGTTCTTTTTGCATATACGATAACAGGTAACACCAAACTAGACTTTAAAAAACAACAACAACAAATGAACATTGTTATTACTATTCCGTTCTCCTGCACGATAAATAAATATACCTCTCTTCTGTTGTTGATCTCACTTTTTGTTTCATTACTTGAGAATCTTCTTTGCCTACACTATAAAAGAAATATATAGACTAATATACATACATAAATTGATATATCTTTGCATATATACATATAAATTTTTGATGCCTGCAAAGAAAAGTCGGTCTTCTTCCCGTGCAGCGTCGCGCTCACCTAAGCCGAGACGTCCTTCACGCACCCGATCATCAAACGGACGATCTCCATCCCACGAAAGCCAAGCGAAAAAACTGACACCTGAGGAGTTATACTACCTTCCTGTGGAGCAAAAGTTTACGCCTGAAAATGATCGTTGGAACGGATCTTTTGAGTTCTTTGGATGGCCTGGTACCCTAGGTATTATGGCAGCTTCCCACGTTTTAATTTTTTACTTTTGGGTATGTATCGAAAATTTTAATGGTACTATAGTATACCCTGGTCATTCGTTATTACAAGGAAAGCCAATACACGAGGTGTTTATTGATTATTTACGTGTACATGCTGCACCAACATGGGAAACTTTTGGTGTATTTACGGCATTTCTTCTTGTGGAGTACATTTTGGCCATTATTCTTCCCGGTGTACGTGTGAAGGGCTTGCCTATCCCAAGTGAAAATGGTTACCGACGTGAGTACAAGTGTAATGCTGTTTGGGCGTGGTATTGTGTGCTGTGCATTATTGGAGGTTTACATTTTTCTGGCACATTTCCATTATGGAAGATTCGTGAAAGCTTTGGCCGTTACCTCACAGTAGCCACTCTTTACGCGGATTTCTTCTCCGTATGGGTTTACATTGCTGGCCTTTCCAAGCAAATCCGCATGACAGGAAATTTTATATTTGATTTTTTTATGGGATCTGGTCTCAATTTTCGCCTTCCTGGCGATGTAGACGTGAAATTATTTGCCGAATGCCGTAATTCTTGGGTGCTTTTAATGATTTTGACTCTCAGCAACGCCGCAGCGATGCACCGTGAACTTGGTTATATTACAGGAAATATGTATTTCCTCATCTTTGCCCATTTTTTGTATGTGAATGCTATTCAAAAAGGTGAGGAATGTATTATCACCACTTGGGACATATTCTTTGAAAAATTTGGATGGATGCTTTGTTTTTGGAATACATGTGGGGTACCCTTCCTGTACTGTTTACAAGGATTTTACATTCAAACGGTTTTAAAAAGCCGTCAACACGCACCATGGCAATTGTTTCTTATGGTTATTATCCTTATTCCAGCATACTACATTTGGGATAATGTGAATTCGCAAAAGAATCGCTTTCGCATGAAACGCAGTGGTGTACCGGATAGTATTATTAAACGTAAATCCTTTCCACAGCTTCCGTGGGGTTACATCGAGAACCCACGGGTCCTCCGAAGTGCGCGTGGGGAACTCTTTGTGGATGGATGGTATCGCTATGGTCGAAAAATTCACTACACCGTGGATCTCATCCAGGCCTTTTTGTGGGGTGCTTCCTGTGGTTTCGACTCATTTATCCCATTTTTTTATTTTTGCTTCTTTTTCTCGCACCTTGTTGACCGTGAAATTCGCGACGAGCACCGCTGCAAGGCAAAGTATGGAAAACTTTGGGATGAATACACAGCGGTTGTGCCGTATAGATTCATTCCTGGGATATATTAATTCGTGAGTTTCCCACCAGAGAAGAAGCTGAAAAAGAAAAAGAAGTAGGAATTTTGAGGATACTGCGAATGGGCAGGGTAAAAGAAAGACCATCAAAACAATGTCTAAAAACTTTTTGTAGAAAGGAGAAGAATTTATAGAATCAAAGGAGAGGGAAAACAAAACAACAAAAGAAAGATGATTGTCTTTTTTGACGGAAGGCGTACGGAAGAATTTTTTAAATACAAATATATATATTTCTATATAATAAATCAACAACGGCAACAATGATTTAGACATGAATCCTCAAACAATCACTGACAAGAGATACAACAAAATATAAATAAGATTAAAAAACGCTAATGTAATAATAATAATAATAATAATAATAATAATAATGATGAAAAGGGAAGCAAACAAAGCAAGCAAGAAAACAACAATAGCTAAACCAGCAAAAAAAAAAAAAACAACAACATCATATTAGCAACCCCAAACTATGAAATGACAGAGAGCCAAAACAGGAAAAACAAACAAAAAAGAGCAAAACAACAACAACAAAAAAATGACATTAAGAGTGAAACTAAATTCTGAATTTTGACGGTGAGATTTTTTTTTTTTCTTGTGAAGTATTTCGGTGAGAGTTTGCGATTGGTTTTGGCATGTTAATAAAGTAATAAAGACGGAAAAAGCAAATATTCCTTTCTTTTTCGTTCGTTGGGTTGTTTTAATGTTCTTTAACTCATTTATTTTTTCTCTTTTCTTAATTTTTCATTATTACCTGATTCCGTTGATTGACTGCTCAAAAGAGTCACGACGATGAATTCAGCACCATGAATAGTAAATTAGGAAAAATATTAGAGAAAGCTTGTTTTTATCTTTTATATATTTGTGTTGTTGCTTAGGAAAAAGAAAGGTATGAAGTAGCGCTTTGCAGATTGTAAAGATTTGAATATGCCCATTTTTCTGGAGTATGTATAATTTTATACTGTTCTTTTTTTTTCTTTGCTCCCTTTACATATATTTAATTCGCATTGATGGTGCAGTGCGGTTTGTGCTTCATTTATAGACGTGATCAAGGCGAAACAAGTAAACAGAAAAGAAGCAAACAAAGTGGAAAGGAAAGGAATGAAGGAGAATTTTTTTTCCTTAAAAAAAAACACATTCTTTTAATTTTCTGATCATTTTTTTTTTTCATATATATTTCTTTGCAATTTCGCAAATAGAATAGTACTCAAAAGGCTTTACCATTTGGAGCTTACTTTTTTTAGTATCTTCACTATGTTTATTGAAAGCCAGCGGTGTTAACGTCACCTGTTTTTTTTCTCCTTTTTTGTGTGTTCGTTTCCTTGTTTATGGTCTTCTCAAAAAATCCTTCACTATATTAGTAATAAATTGACTAAAAACAAACGCACAGAATGAAAACGAGGTTTAAAGGAACAGTTGAGAAATCTCTAGAGGAGGCAAAAAGTGAGGTTTTTGGAGAAAATCGATGCGTGATTCATGTTGTGTGCCAAACCACGATTGCACACTGAGAGATTTCACAGTTTTGACAATTTTTCCACTTTTTTTTTAAAGGTTATATGTATACCTGTGTATACATGTATATATATATATATATATATGTTTTTTTTTTTAATTACTGATGAATATGCATACAGTTTTGTATTTCTGCATGAATATGTATGACTACTGATACGAAAAGGAAATGAAACAACAACAACAAAAAAGAATGATCACATCCAATGATTTTTTTTCTTTTCGGTTTATTGAATGGTTTCTTCTCTATCTTATACTTAGCAATGGAATACTCCTCATTCTTTCTCTTCCTTTTTTTTCTGTGTTTGTTTGTGTGTTTTGTTACCTTTTTCTTCTTTTTTGGTTAGTATACTGTTGCGAAGGACAGTGCCTTGGCGTAGTTGCTTCCCATCATGCTTCGCCGCAGTGTAATTGCCGCAGATTCCTTTAAAGAGCATTACCATCGTGTCCACCTGCCGCGCCGCTTGGCGTTACAGCGCTATGTGCGGCAGCAGCAAAAACAAAGCAAAGCCAAAGAAGAAGTTTCATATAAGTACAACCGGTGGTGGGTAAACAATGATCACGAGTTTGTTCACCAATATGCTTTTGTGGAGGATCCTGAGGTGACCAAGGCAAAGCGTGAGGTGTTGCCTCCCGTTACGAAAGATAATATATGGAAAGAGCCACATCGGACTTTCTTTATGCCCTTTGCTCCATACATACGCGTAGTGGATTACCCAAAGGATCCTGATGCGAAGTTTATGCGTCCTGTAAATGTGCCACGTTGGAAGGATTACATGCAACGCACGAAGCCTGTTATACCACGCACATGGTACTAATAAAAACGAGAGAACACAAAGTCATTTGTTGAGATTTGTTTGGTTGTTTATTTAGGTGATGAATCTGGTTTTGTGGTTTTGGGAAACAGTTTGATGCTTGCTTTTAGTTGGCAGTCATATATGTATCTATATATTTCTGCGTATGCAAATGAGGCGTTCACATTTTTTTACTTCACTTGTAAGAACTATTTGAGAGGAAGAAAGAGATGTTGTTATTAGTGCGTTTTGCCTCTCTTTTTTTGTATGTGTTGCTGTATCCTTGCATCCTTTCTCAGTTTTTTTTTTTTTTTCATGTTTGCACTACTTATATGTATGTATACATTTTGCTTTTTTCAAAATGCGTATGTTTTTTCCTTTTTTTTTTTCTTTTAGCACACCTGGAGGAAATCATATTTTTATTTTTTACGCGAAGGGTGCATAGCGGGTGACTCGCTCTATAGTTTACACAATAAGGATTTTTTTCTTTTGTATTTGAGTAACAAAGTATACGTGCACCTAAACAAACCAAAGAAGAAAAAAATAACAATAAACCGAAAATAACGAATTGTGAGTAAGGCTTTTACCTTAGCGAGATGAACCTAAACTCACTAGTATCATCCGATAAGGAGTTGACGGAGGACCAACAAAATCACATCCGTGACCTTCAAGATGAGATTGATACAATTTGGAGTCGTCGAGGCAATTACAAAATTGACGACGATGCGTGGCAAAACATGCCACTCTTTATGGAAAACATTAGTGAGGAAGACCTTGTGCGCAACGCCGATTGTGCCGCTTTGGCATCCATTGTGTATGATGAAATGCCACCCGAAGAGATTGCGGAGGGTCGAAAAGAACACGGCAATAGGGCAATGCAGTTTGCTTTGAATCCGGAACAGGTGAATCGTGAGAATCACGCCCGCGCAGCGGTGCATTGCTACACAGAAGGTATCAATGCGAAGTGCTCCAATGCACTCCTCAATGCCCAACTCTACGCAAACCGGAGTCTAGCACAGTACATTATTCAAAACTATGGTCATGGTTTGGCTGATGCGCAGCGAGCTATTATTCTAAATCCGAATTATTCAAAAGCCTACTACCGTGCCGCTCGGTGTGCAGAGCGTGTGCGGAAGTATGACATGGCCCTCGACCTTCTCCACAAGGGACGACAAACCGATCCGCCACCGACGGGATCCGCTTTGGAGGAGTTTACGGAGCTAGAGTCTCTTTGCCGCGCGGGGCAGGAGCGGATGCAGGATACCAAAAAGCGCGAGGGACGTCGCCATCGTGCGCAGGCTGCGGGAACATCAAATACTCTTCGCGCCATTACAAGTGCTGGCATCCGTCTCGCCCCATCGGGGGAGGTGACGAGTGAGCAAATGGGCATTTACGGTCAACACCAGCCGTACTTTGACACAGAGGGCCTATTCCATGTGCCTATTCTCTTTATGTATGACGAATATCAACAGACAGACTTCATGCAAGACGTCGTGTGCGATGTGTGTGCCGCTGAGCTCCTCAAAGAGCTCATGCCGTTTCCATGGGATGACCAAAATCGCTACTGCCATTTGAGCGATATTGTGGTTATTGTGAAGATTGACGATGGGGTAAAGATGCCAGAGTACTATGAAATTGACCCGTCGTGGCCGTTGATGGAAGTATTCCGCTCCGAATCGTACAAATTACCAATGCTCCTTCCAGTGCTTCACATTCTCTGCAGAGGTTCAGACTTACTTAAGGAATGGAACGTGCGTCCACTTCGGTGATAATGTGTAGACTTGTTGTTATTGTTTATTTAATTACATATACGAAAACAAAAAAATAAAAAAGACCCTTTTGGTAAAGTTGAACTCGAGTAAGCTAAAAAAGAAAAAAGAAGAAAAAGAAGAAGAAAAAAGCAACTTATTAATCATCATCAGACGAAACAAACAGAAGAGGGTTTTACAGAAAAGAAGTATTAAAAAAAAAAGAAAAAGGATAATAATGACGATGCGACAAGAATCTAAATATATATATATATATATATATTTTATATGGAAGAAAACAACAACAATACATATTATTTATTTTATGTTTATTTTTGTCTACACAGTCTTTCTCTCAATTCTAACACGGGCACGCTTGTCTATTGATACCTTTTAAAAAAAAAAATACTTTTTTAGTACTTTCAAGACCAATAGGAAAATAATAATTAACAAATACATCCATACACACCAAAGAGTACAAGAAGAAAAAGAAAAAAAAAAGGAGAGCGTTCATCTTTTCCTTTTCGCGCTTTTTTTTTTTCTTCTACTCATAATCATATTAAGTGGCAATGTTTCTTCGTTTTCCCGCAGAGGCATGGATTATCATGGCCGTTGAGTTTACGGAGAGATTTGCGTATTACGGCGTCACATTTATGATCATGACGTACTGCACCACCATGCTGCGCTGGAGTCCGAGCGCAGGCAACGCGGTAGTTAATGGACTTTACGCTCTCACCCCGGCAGCGGCGTGTGTTTCCTCCGGTCTCGCTGACGGACGTTGGGGTCGACCCTTTTCGCTTATTATTTTCATTGCGACATATGCTATGGGTATTTGCCTGATTTCGCTCTCATCCTATCCATTTATGTATCACGATTTCCCGCTTGAGGCTAGACCTGGGAGTGTATATATTTTTGGTGCCGGTATGCTTCTTTTTGCGCTCGGGTATGGCGGGATGAAGGTGTGCACAAATCCAATCATGGCGGACAGTGTCACGGCGGCGTACAGACACAACGAACAACTTCGACTTACCGTTCTCTCGAATCTATTCCGGTGTATTTATTGTGTGACAAATTCTGGATCTCTTCTTGGTATTATTTTACCCCCATTCTTGCGTAACACAGAAAAACGAAGAGTCAAGATTGGCTCAAGTGAGTACACTACTGGATACTACGTTGGCTTTACGGTCTCAGCATCGTCATGTGTTTTGGGTTTGCTATTTTTCCTTACAATGTATCGACGGTTTAAGAGGAATGAACCCGCACCATCGTTTGTCCTTTGGCGTATTCTTGCTCGTGCTATACGCATACGATGGTGTTTTGCTATTGGTCGTATTCGCGACAATACCTTCCTCTACGCCCATCGCTGGGACCTTATTGACTTTGCCGGCTATCACAGTGCCCCCACCAACGCAGAGAATACTCCATTGGGCACGCCAGACCTCTCCAAGACATTGTGGCCAAGAAAAGGTAGTGAAGGGACTATACATACAGCCGAGGCAACATTCAGTCCGAATTTACCATCAGATTTGCATAACACAGAGAATAAAATGAATGACTCGAACAATCAGACGTATACAGACAACAACGCAAATATACCAGAGCCAACAGTTTCAATTGATTCATCCCATTCAAACACAGATGACATAACCGCACCCCAGTGGATTGCCGACACCAAAGCAGCGATCGCCGTTTGCCGTTCCTTTGTGGCGATGCCTATTTATTGGCTCATCACCAATCAATTTAGCACAAATATGGTCCTTCAAGCGGCAGCAATGAATCTTCCTGCGAGTGTCCCACCTGAGGTGTTTAACAATGTCAACACCCTTACACTCCTCGTTTCCCTTGTGCTGTTTGATCGTGTTGTGTTTCCACTTATGTTTGGTTATCGTAAACCCCCTACACGTGGTCGTGTGGTCAGCGGTTTTGCACTCATGGTTATTTCGATGGCGTGGTGCGGTGCGGTGCAACGCTTTGTCGACCAACGCGGAACATATGACAGTAGTGGACACTACACTGCCAATGAAGGGAACACACTTCTCCCCGCCGGTTGGCTTGTCCCACCATACATGATGCAAGGTATCGCGAGTGCGTTGGTCGACACGACGGTCATGGAGGTCGCGTATGTGTCCGCCCCACCCTCCATGAAAGGGACAGTGATGGCGCTCTACTTGATGGCGTCAAGCGTGAGCGGCTTCCTCGGCCTCGCTCTCTCCCCAGTGATGATACCAGAAAATGCGATGATCATCTTCTTCACCCTCGGGGCCGTTCTCACGGTGGTGACCCTTCTCTACTTCTTCCTCAATCCGCACGCGGCGGTCGCGGGTATTGAGGGGGGCGCCGATGGTAACGTGGAGACGACGATGGATTCCCCATCCAAGCAGTGGGAAAATGAGTACCTCTTTGAGGGGAAGGCCGCATCCGTGAGGTCTAACGTATTGTATGATGGGACGCAGAATGTGGAGGAAAGGGAGATTTCAAGATCTGGTCATCGGTAATATCCGTTATGACGGTTTTCGTAAACTTGCGGATAAAATGAATTCGCGCAATATATATGTATATATATATTTACATATGCAAAAATATTTTATGAATAATTATTTGTTTCCTTTATTTTACTTTTACTTTTCTCCTCGGAGGTTTGAGGTTCTCAAGCTCCTCTGATAGAAACAAAACTTGAAGAAAACCCACGTGCCCACCCGATCTCCATTCTCCTCGCTAAAGAGGATCTTTTTTTTATTTTTATTTTTATTTTTGATAAAATATCTTATTTTTCTGTTGGTTTAAGTGTTTGTATATATGATTAAGGACTTATGAAACAGATGAAAGAATGCAATACCGAATGAATTCTTCTGTATCTTCTTTTTTCCGTTTGTATAGACTCTTCTGTTGAATGGATTGTGGTGATCGGATCTGGAAAGGAATCGGACGAATATTTTGTTTTTTGTTCTTTCCTGCGTGTTTGTAGACTCTATTTTTCTTTTATGTTTTGTCGTTTTTCCATTTAAAAAAATAAAGAAATTAAAACGGTATGTTTCAGGAAAAGGTTTTTATTTTTATGAAACCTGAAACATTGAGCAAAAAGAAAAAAAAACAAAAAGGAACTTTCCCTTTTAATAAGTGATGTGATTTTTTTGTGATTTATTATAGTACTTTACCTTTTTTTTTGTGTTGTTTCTACGTCCCATTAGCTTATTTAAATTTTTTATTACCCTTTTGATACTTTTTTCTGTTTTACCACATGAAGGTATGAAAAGGCAATGAAAGAAACAGATAAACTAAGCAAAGTGGATGTTGATTCATCGTTTTTTTTTCTTTTTTCACAAAAAGAAGAAAAGAAAATTTATGTATTTATATATATATATATATATATAAATACATAAATTTATTTTTTTATTTATTTATGTTTTAACGATTTTGTACATTTTTCTTATTTTATATCAACTTTTCTTTATTCCGAAAGGTGCAGAGGTAATGATGCCTTCAATAATATGACTTTATGTTTTTTTTTTTTTTGATCCTTTGTCTTTGTGTGTTTTAAGAATTAAAGCTCGTTAGGAATCGCTACGATGCCCGCCGTTGCCAAGAAGTCTGCCAAGCGCACTCCCAAGAAGATTGCCAAGAAGAAGGTGACGCGCAAGAGCCCCGAGTACTCC